>JALIZH010014588.1:0-25329 GCA_030522465.1 Rhipicephalus appendiculatus
CTCAGTTGGAAGTAGCGCTTGTCCTCGTCGTTTACTGTCTCGTGTTTTTTCTTGCGCGTAAGTGTATCAATCCGTATTACCATTGGTTTGCGGGTGGTAAGCGGTGCGTGTGCGATGTACAACAGCACATTCAACGAGCAATTTTTCGACGACCTTTGATAAGAAGGCGCGGCCCCGGTCGCTGAGGAGTTCTCGAGGACCTCCATGACGCAGCACAAAACGGCGCAGTATGAAAGTGGCGACGTCCTGTGCTGTAGCACTTTGAAGAGCAGCTGTGTCGGCATAGCGTGTTAAGTGGTCGACCGCGACTAATATCCACCTGTTGCCTGTAGAAGTCAATGGAAACGGCCAATAAAGGTATATACCGACCCGGTCGAAGGGTCGGAAAGGCTGTAGTTCACCGGCGGAGATGTGCAGTGGAGATTTACGGCGCTGACATTCGCGGCAAGAGCGGACGAAGTTGCGGACGAAAGTATACATGCCACGCCAGTAGTAACGGAGTCGAAGTCTTTCGTAAGTCTTGCAGACTCCCGCATGGCAGTGAATACTGCTGGTATTTTGACAAAATAGGGGGATTAAAAATTTTATAGTGGAACTGTCGATCAATTTCTTCAGTATGTACCTATTTATTCTACCTTTGTAATCAATATTTTCCTGATGTAATTATCTTGCAAGAAACCTGGCGTTCAAAAGAAAAGAGTTTCCATATAAAAAACTACCGCATATTTCGTTCAGACTGGCCCTCTAGGGGTGGCGGCTTAGCCGTATTTATTACTTCAAAAATTGCTCACCGGGTTAAAATTACATGTCAAGTAATGAATTCAGACAGTGAAATTTTAGCGTTAGATATTTCTCTTCCTGGATTCCTTCCTGTTTCGATAGTCAATGCATATTTTCCAGCAGGTGTTCAAGATACTACTGTGCTAAATTCGGTAATTTTGTCTTGTAGGAACCAAATTATATTGGCGGGAGATTTTAATTCTCACCACATTTCGTGGGGCTTCAGAACCTATATGAGTGGGCAGCGCTTGTGGGATCTGGCTTCACAGAATAATCTACCATGCATTAACGCAAGAACGCCCACTTTTGTTTGTAATCGGTCTCTTTCCACGATTGACCTTACTTTCCACACTCTAACCTCACTATCTCTACGTGGTCTACCTTGTACTTGGGTACAAGTACTGACCCCTTTCTTATACTTTTTAAGGGTATGTCCGGTGACCTCAGTAACCAGGCACTCAAGCACTCATGTAAATTTTAATACATTCGAAAAATTACTACGTGCGGCCTTGTCGAACAGAATAGTTGAGAGTGAAGAACAAAATGTGATGAATTTAAACTATGTTATAAAAGACTCGTTAAAATAAATCAAAATTCAACGTAAAGGTATCTAAAAAAAAGTTCTCCTAATCCTTGGTGGAATTCAGCTTGTGCACGTGATTACAGGCTAAGAAGAGCTGCGTGGCGGAAACTACTTTACAACCAATGCCCAAGAAATTGGAGAGATTATAAATATGCGGCTGCCATTTTTAAGAGAACAGTTGCCGCTGCGAAGAACAGTTATGATAGCCAGCGTTCTGAGTTCCTTTCAAAACCTGACAACAGGAAAACCCTTTTTAATTTCCTTAGAACCAAAAAGGTCCATCCTTCATCCATTAAACATTGGATCGGTGGTTTTAAAGCCAAGTGATTTGGCTAGTTTGCTTCAAAATATTGCAAAAGGACTTGAAAGTCGCTTCACGTCTGCCTTCACACACTACTCGAGGTCGCCTGAGAAAAGTGACGACTTCGATGAGATCACTGCTTCGGAATTGGCACAAGTAGTAAATACCTTGCCCAATTCAGCGCCAGGTCCTGATGGCATTACTACAAGGGCAATAAGAATTATTCATAAGGTTCTACCCCAGGACCTACTGGCAATTATTGACTATTCCATTTGAAATTCATGGATTCCACCTCATTGGAGAATTGCGAAAATTATTACTTTATTAAATAAACAAGGCGCTGGGTTTACATATAACATCAGACCTATATTGCTCACATTTAATCTGCTAAAGATAATTGAAATAATCTTACACATTCAGATAGATAATTGGTTGACTGAAAACGTGATCTTGGGCCCATGCCAAATTGGCTTCAGGCGTGAATGCTCCATTTGGTGTCCTCATGTCGATTTGGAAAGTAGAGTACAACTTGCTCGTTATAAGAAACAATTTGCCGCTTTAGTAACCCTGGATATTACAAAAGCTTATGACAGCGTGGACGATTTGAAACTTATAAATTCACTAAAAGAACGTAGGTTTATCACATTACTTCGTCGCATGGGTACATTCCTTTTTAAACGGAAGAGAATTTTATTGCTCTCAATCTGGTTTGTCTTCTTTAAGGCATAAGCAAACTACAGGTCTCCCACAAGGGTCAGTATTGTCCCCATTACTATTTAATATTTTAATATGCACTATTCCTACACAACATGATGTGCAGGTGTATGTGTATGCCGATGACACCGCATTCTTTGCCACAGCGGTAGATATGCGTACACTGTACCAGAGTCTGCAGGCGTATATCAGTACTCTAGAAACGTGGTTGGAAAACATAAATTTATCGCTAAATATAAAAAAGTGCAATTGTAGTCTTTCCTCTAAGCGTTCCTGTCGAATATTTCGTTGCTTTATCGGCAAGACGTTATCCCGCAGGTGGGATCGGTTAGGTATTTAGGGGTCACTTATACTGAAAAACATAATTGGAGTCCGCATATAGAAAACATGACGGCTAAAGGAGCACGTGCGGTAGGGATGCTCCGTAGACTCAGCAACAAGCGTTCAGGTTTACGTCGGGATGTTCTTATTATGATTTACTGCATGTATATTCGCCCGATATTAGAGTTCGGCTGCGTCTTGTTTTCTGGTGCACCTGCCTTACAAACTTCGGCCACTGGTTCTTCTAGAACGCGAATCATAACGATTGTGTCTTGGACTTCCTAAATTTGTCGCAAATAATATTTGATACAAAGAAGCGCGCTTGCCTTCTCTTTTAACCCGTTTTCATATCCTAACAGTACGCACATTCCTAAAAATTTATGCATCACCACTAAGGAGGTCGCAGTTTATTTTTATTAATCAACCGACGTCATTTTTTAACCATCAGTGGTCAAGGTTACGTTGTCCACAAGTTATTTTCGCACATAAACTATTGGAAACACTACAAATCCAGCTCCGTGAAGTACTAATCATAAGCATATCTATACAAACAAATAGAATAGAATTTCACGATATATTTCCCAAGAATCGCAAACATTCGCCCAGTAGATACTTAAATTGCATCTTGGAAGACCATTTGTCAAATTTAGAAACGGCCCGCAGTGACAGCAACTGATGCTTCAGTTTGTGAAGAAAAGGCAGGGGTGGGAATGGCATCATCATCTCTGGATTGGTCTTTTTCAATTCGTTTACCCGACTTCACACCGATTTATCATGCGGAATTACTTGCAATTGTTTTAGCTTTACGGAAATTACCATCATCAATATCAGAAACCGTCATTCTGACAGACAGCCTGTCTGTCTGTTCTTCATTAAATACATCAAATTTTCAAGTTCTTTAGAATTACTTTACTCTCTTATTCCAAGACATATACGTAGTATTCGCTTGGTGTGGGTACCAGCGCACAAAAGGTATAACCCTCAATGAATATGCGGATGCACTCGCAGTAGCATCACATGATGGTCCCATCATTTCTATATTGCCGACGTTGGCCTTTATATCTGCGGCGCGACTTGAAAAGTCGCGCCGCAGCGTACATTGCCATCGGGCGTCAGAATATGTGACTATCATAATGATTCCATAGTTTAAAGCCAGCCACCCATTACAAACGGCACACACCTTACTGCGCGTATTCCCTAAACACCACGTAGTGGGTGCATAGCAAGTTCGAAAAATTTCCCCCATTTGCCGCGCATAATTTCTCCTGGTTTAAAGCATACTAGCCATTACGTAGTATGCACTAAGTGATTGAAGTACGCAGTAGGGACGGGATATCGCTATCGCGTTCAACTCTTAAAGGCGAAGCTTAAGGGTCCCCCCAATTTTTACTGCGATATTACATGTTGTAATGTGACGCCTGTATACAGGACGCGCGTGTTTGCAAAGCATGAAAGTTAATCCTCTGCAGTTCCAAGCAGAGGAAGTTATTTTATATGCAATCACAAGCAGAAGCGTGGCTGCGTGGTAGAACACCTGCTTGCCACGCAGACGACCCGGGTTCGATCCTCATTCGGACCCGGAAATTTTTATTATTTATTTTATTTGCATCTTTCTCGATTTTTCGGTCACGGACAAGATGATGGTTTTTCGCTCACAACCAACGACGCCGCCGCCGACGCCGACGCCGGAATTTCTTCGAAACGAGCTCTTTAACGCTATCGCGTTAAAATCGATGGTGTTCCTCTAGAAAGACAGAAATATCAGTCACCAGAATACGATGCCGGGTCCCCTCACTGAACTTTTACCTACACAGGTCTGGTCTTGTGCAGTCACATTTATGCTTCCATTGCAATGAGAGTGAATCCCTGCATCATTTCTTCCTAACATGCCGGTTATTTACTAATGAAAGAAAAAGACTTCTAGAAGAACCCCTTCGAAAGATCGGTTTAAAGTTATCACTTCCGGTGGTTCTTTCCTTTGGAGATACCGCACTGGGCTTTAGCCACAGGGAACGTTTGCGATGCTGTATGCGATTTCCTACGGGAGACAATACGAATTAAATGCTAAAGTTATCTAATCCCACCTCATTCTTCAACAATACTCTTCTTTTCTTTTGTTCTGTATTAAGCTAAGGAGTTATTTCAAAAAAACAATCTATTACTAAACATGTTAAGAATATAAACTAATTTATTTACATAACAAGGCACCGCCCGTTTCATGGCCGATCCCCCCATGGTGTGTCGCGCCAGATTAACAAGGGTCAACCAACCAACCAACCGCGTGGCAGGAGACGCCGCAGTTTAAAAGGAAAAGAAGTATCAAACAGCGTGGGAAAAGTCATATAATCAATCCTTGGCCAATCCCCCCTGAGTGGGTATGAGCCATATGAGACGCAACAACAAGAGCGTCGGCTTCTGCACTGTGGACACTCGCAGCGCGTTTCTCAAATACAAACACGTAACAACTGCGACAGTTAGTTCACGCTTGTCCTGTGTATACCTATGCGTCCTTTTCGAGCGTCCTTCTTTGTGCTGCGGCAGCGCGTTGCAAGTATCGAGCTGCTTGTCGTTCTTCGTGTGACAAACTAATTTCTTGCTATCGCATTCCCTGCTTCGCCCAAGTGGCGAAACGGTGACTTTTTTTTTGCGACTCCACACGGAGAGACGTACTCGTGGAACATCTTCATTCCATCGGCTCCGTACTCATAGTCACACCATAGAGTAACATATTAAACGTAAAGAGCGGACACTCGCATTGAACCATACGGCCCACATGACTGCTAGCGCTCCTAGTGGCCGGCATTAATCGTGCACCAAGTTCCTTTTCCGCCCGTTCCATCGCGCCGCGATGGTTTCAGTGTCGCTTTCAACGTTTTTTTGCGTGAATTTCGGATGTTTTCTTCGCGTTGCTTGAAAATGTAATTTTTAGCCGTATAATAGAGGTGTTATTGGTGTCAGGCATGTCCACCACAAATAGGTGTGCCTTTTGGCAGTTTTAAAGACGATAGTCTTTCTCGAGGATACTTCAACGCAAAAATTTTGGTCTGGCTGTCTGTCTGTCTGTCCGTAACCCGATACAGCTACTCGGCCAAAGTTTAACTACTTTCTGAACGCCCACCCATCTTGAACTAGTGTTTGCGTTCATATTTGTGAACATATTCGATCAAAAAGCAAATACTACGCATTCCTGAGGCGCAACATTAATATGTAAGTATCAGGACATATGTTCTATTATTAGAAAATACATAGGTACGCAATTCTAAAGACCCTAGTGTTTTTTAGGCTGCGCTGAAAATGCGACGCTGTGCACGAACTGCGACGCTTTGCACGAAAAAGCCCTGCGCCAACGATAAGGTGCTGCCGCTGGCAGTGGCCCTTGGTCACGGTGTAATGCCCTTGGTTCAGCACAAGCTCATGTTTTAGATGCGAAGCGTCTTATGGCGAAGTTCAATCCGGGGGTGGTGGTGGTGGTGGTGGTGGTGGTGTGCGGCCGACCACCCTTACTGCGTATGCGCAAACCCTTTCAAAAAAAGTAAAGATAAAAAAAACCTCCTCTCCCCCCTCTCTCCTCTAGGCATCCCTGCCCGCGGCGTCCACACCCCCCACTGCACATGCGCGTCCCCCCCCTCTCTCTCCTCTCCTACGCTCCCCCCTTCTCTCGCCTCCCGACACCGACGCAGGCAGCGTCTGCTAGCGAGTTTCTTGGTTGAAAAAACCGACTGCTCGCACTGCAGAACCGTTCACTGGCCACCCCGTATATATGGCACTGGATCTTGACCTGCAAGGTAGTGCCGGTGGGAGATTTCTCCTGTGCGTTGTTGAAGAGTAAAAATTCGCAGCGTGCGCGGTAACTAAAAGCGGCCTGCCGGTCTCTGTGTCCAGTAGGAGTCTTCTGTCTCTCATTGCCCCATTAGCAGCGATTGGCTTGTTCCAGCAGGAAACACCGGTCTATCACTGCGTGATTGCGCCTCCTCAGGTTTCTCTCCTGCGCAACGACGCGATGGGCGCCAGCGTCAACGCCGCCGCCAGTGTAAGCGTTAGCGCCCGCTGCTTTGCATCTACACATGGTTCCCTTTAGCGGGACATGGAGTAATTTTTTCAATGGCGTCCATATCTCGCGCAGCGCCTCCTCTATTTTATCAATGCCAGCCAGATGCGGCCAATTCAACGTAGAGTAGGCGCTGTCTGAGGCAAAGCAAAACATAGTAGTACAGCCGGCACAAGACTACCGTCTTTCGACGACATTTGCAGCGAAGCACGCAGATATGCGGCCAATTTTTTTTTTCTTTTGCTTAAAGAAAAGGCACGGACATTTAAATAGTGTATCGTGTTTATTCAGATAGTAGTACCAAAAAACAGCACAGATTAGTGAAAGAGATGTCTTCGAAATAATGCACCACCTCGCTGTAGAGGTGGTGCATTATTTGCAGGAAATCATAGATACCGATACATATACGTACAAACTAAATGATAATAAGTTTACTGGATAATAGCATTGCTCTTTACAAAAGAAAATAGCAATCTCGCATTGTGCAACTTCTAACAAAAGTAAGCAATATCCGCCAACAGATAAATGAACCTGGTTACAGAAAACAGGATAAACAATTCTGTTGATATTTCTGGTAGATTGGATTCATTGTCAAGACGACCCCTTTTAACATATGTGTAAACATTAAGTATTATTTTGGAAGATTTATCGCAATAGAAATACTTTTGACGTAACATTGGCAGGGAACAATCAAACAGGCGGGGAAGAAATCAACGCTACAACAGAGACTTCATAAGTATTGTTTTAAATAAGGCACAGACATTTTGACAAGGCGACGACATTGTCGCAACGTGCACCATTCTTGCAAAAAAAAAGCACTCATTGGAAAGAGCAATGAAAGAGCTATACTGTAGACTCCCCGTACTACATTATAACTGTAGCGAGTGGGTGATAAAGACACAGCACAGATTTAAAAAAAAATGAGTTGCAAAATCAAAATTTTCGATTTTTGTGTGCCTGGAGTAACTTGGTTGTCTAAAACGTGCTTATGTTTACTCAAGAAATTGTAGGCGCGGCCGCTGTTTACTGCCTCAGTTGTCCAGAGAACAGACAATGGCACATCTTTTTGTCTTCGCCTACTATTTGCAGAAGTAGTAGGCACACAACTAAGCTTTCGTGTGCATTTGTTTTCTTGAAACATAAAGTGACGGATAAATAAACGTATATACCAGATACCTTTACGCATGCTGCAGTGGTACATTTGAGGATATGTTGCTATGAAGTTGCTCAAACAATTTAAAACCATAGTGGCACATAAGCAATGGAAAGCGATGTCTTTAATATGCGCATCGCCCACTTTATAGCAACTTGGTAATAATTGGGGCACTATATCAAAGAGATATTGGTTGTACTTGCTACGCAGGCGAGCGTTTACAGGTATTTCAGGAAAACGCGAAGACGACTGAGCCCACCTGCTGGTGCGGATGAGTTCGCACCTATTATAGGATTGTCTAGCGACGGCAGCTGTTTGCGTAATGTTACTATCATTTGTAGATGCGTGAATACATTTTTGTAAATGCGGCTTCTCATGAGCGCCTGAGCGATCACATTGTAAAGCTTCTTCCTGCACGTGGGCCAGCCAAATGCTTTTTTTTCGTTCCTTCCACGAGTTACCTGCCACTTTTGTCCATCAGTAGTTCGATGCCAGAAACCACATCAACGGCAAAATACAGAAAAATTAGCACAGGACATAAAGGCTTTGTCCACTTTTATGTGCACGAATGCACTAATTGGAGAAGTGCAATTTTTTTCTTTCGCGCGAAAACTCTGGCGCAAACGTTGACGTTCTGCGCTCTACAGTTCACGATTCTGCACACTTGTATCACCTTATCAATGCGAAAGAGCTACGTTTGTTTTTCCTTGTTGGGCCAGTGTACCGCTTTCACATTCAGCCTTCACACACATTCATAAAAGCCCACGTTCTCATGCACGTCGTCTAAACTGAGCCTATTTCTTGCGAAATACAATAACGCGCATTTCAACGACGTGGGTATTGTTAGTTTAAAATGAGCCCGCCGCGATGGAGCAGTGGCTATGGTACTAGGCTGCTGACCCGAAGGTCGCGGGTTCGATCCGGGCAGCGCCTGTCACATTTCGATGGAGGCGAAATGGTAGAGGCCCGTGTACTGTGCAATGTCAGTGCACGTTAAAGAACACCAGGTGGTCGAAATTTCTGGAGCCCTCCACTACGGCGTCCCTCATAATCATATCGTGGTTTTGGGACGTAAAACCCCAGATATTATTATTAGCAAGTATAGTTTAAAGTTGAGTCTGACATAAGTAATGAAAATTCCCCAGGTGCATGGCACTCTCATTCCCTGCGTGACAACGGTGAAGGCACCAAGGAAAGCGAGTAGATAAAGGTCTCGTTATTTCTTTTGGACACAATGTAGTTAACCAACTGATCACGAGGTCATGGAGAGCATCAAGGATGCCATTGGAAGTACTTATGGAAAATGTCGCAAATACGACATTGGGGGGTGAAGTGATTAAAAAAGACAAAAATACTTGCCGCTGGTGAAGGCAAGAAATTTGCGAGCAGCTGTTATGGTGAATAGAATTGTTCAAACCTTTGCAGAATAGAAATCTTTCAATGGAAACCTGTGCATATTGAAATTCACGCTTTGAATTTTTCTAACTGCCTACAATTCGTTGAGGCTTTTAAGCGAACTTTGTCTAGATTTCTGTTCACGAAACGGACGTGCCAGTTAAGACGTACTCTACAAAACATGAACAGGAATTTTTTGGCGCAAGGCTCGGAACAAAAACGGAATGAAGTGACATCAGACAGGATCTGGAACAACGCGGCGCATACACATTGCTTATGTGCCACGCTCTCTATGGTAGCAAGGAAATGATGTTCCAGCTGTTGAATGTAGTTGAAGGCTCCGTCCGAAGGTAAGACTAGGTTGCCGAAAAGCCTGCCGGGCACGTGATACGCTTTGAGCATCAAAAAATTACACCATCTCCCGCTAAAGGGACCCATGTGTAGATGTGAAGCAGCGGGCGCTAACGCTTACACTGGCAGCGGCGTTGACGCTGGCGCTCATCGCAGCGTTGCGCAGGAGAGAAAACTGGGGAGGCGCAAAGCACGCAGTGATGGAGCGGTGTTTCCTACTGGAACATGCCAATCGCTGCTAATGGGCAATGAGAGACAGAAGACTCCGACTGGACACAGAGACCCGCAGTCCGCTTTTAGTTAACGCTGTAGTGGAGCAGATTCCCCAACGGGTATGCGCCTGCAAAAGACGATAACGAAAGGCCGAGGCTGTGATTGCTCGTGCGCCTGTGCTGCTTTTGCGGACCTGGCGCTGCTTCACCGTGCGGTCATTAATCGTTACGACTCCATCGTAGAAATAAACCTCATCGATAAACTTCATCGCATTTGGTGGAGGTTGCTGAGATCACCCAACCGACCTGGAGCTCCGCTCTCGCAAATTGCCAACGAGACCACCGGAGATGATCACCGACGCAGCCCCTTCCCAGCCAACCACATCGGCTGCCCCGTCCTCCTGCGCCGGCTCTACCCGTCAACGGGACCCACCGATTTTCAGCGGAAGCGGTGAGCAAGACGTCGAAGACTGGCTCTCCTTGTACGAACGCGTAAGCGCCAGTAACAAGTGGGACGACCAATCTAAGCTCACCTACGTGATATTCTACTTGTCCGACGTCGCTAAATTATGGTTCACCAACCGTGAATCCAGCATTGCAAACTGGTCAGCCTTCAAGACCCTTGTGACCGAAGCGTTTGGCCGACCAGAGGTTCGCCAGCTCGGCGCTGACCAACGTCTACGCCACCGAGCACAGCAGCCTGGCGAGGCCTTCCCGAGCTACATTGAGGATGTGCTCGACCTCTGCAAGCGGGTTAACCCCTCTATGCCCGAAGAAGAGAAGATAAGACACATTCTCAAGGGGATAGAGGATGGCGCATTCCAGATGCTGCTGGCAAAAAGCCCAACCACCGTGGCAGTGCTGGTAAACCTATGCCAGAGCTTTGACGAATTGCGCCGTCAACGTTCCATCGCTCGGCAAAATCTTCCATCACCCGACTCGATCTCGGCCATCGCAATTTCCAACGGCAACATGCACCAGAGCCCACTGTCGCACCAGATCAAAGATTTTATTAGGGAGGAAGTGGCCCGACAGCTCTCCCTGCTTCCTCATAGCGACGTGCCCGCCCCAAGTCTGCCTCCGACACTGCAGCAGGCCATACGGACCGAAATTCGCGAGGCCCTCCCTACAGTTCCGGCTCCTTACCCGTCCACGTCTGTGGCATCACCGCTACCAAGTGCCGGCTGTGCCCTGCCCCCTCCATCTCCACCTCTTAGCTACGCAGCTGAGGTGGCGCGGCCCCCACCGCACGCCGGTTCCTTCTCGGCACCACCCCATCTCGCCCCGCCTCCAGTTTACCGGCCCTCACAGCATTTCTTCCGTCCATCAGACGCGTGGCGCACCCAAGACAACCGCCCCATCTGCTTCGCGTGTGGTGTTGCTGGCCATTTTGCACGCGTCTGCCGCCGCCGCACGCCTGTACACCATCACCTATCCGTCGTCGACCACCTTCTGATGAGGGAAACTAATCGGTGCAGTTCCGGAGGCAAGAACTGCAGCAGCTTCGCAATTCCTAAGGCCTCGATTTTCGCCGCAAAATGTTATCGATGTAGATGTTGAGGGAGTCACTGCACAAGCGCTTGTAGATACCGGGGCCGCCGTTTCTGTGATGAACGAGAAGACCTGTCGAAGAATCAAGAAAGTGACAACCTCTATCTCTGGCATGGTACTGTCCACGGCTAGTGCACAGCGCATACATCCCTCGGCTATGTGTACAGCGCGCGTCATCATCCAAGACATTATGTACATAGTCGAATTTTTCGTTCTGCCGTCATGCTCCCATGACCTCATTCTCGGTTGGGATTTCCTTTCACGTCATGAAGCTGTGATCGATTGTTCGCGTGCGGAAGTGTCTCTCGTCCCAACATGTGATTTTTCATCGCCCGACTGTTCCCCTCTCCCCTGCAAACTCACCGTTGATGCCGACACCAACTTGCCTTCGAAGGCATCAGTCCTCGTTACCCTTTCGTGTACTGACCAGCCTGACGCCACGGTAGTGTTTACGCCGTCTCCCGTATTTACTCAGCGTAAAGGCATTGTTCTTCCGTTTGCCGTCCTTGCTATTACATCTGGATCAACAACAATGCTGGTCACAAACCACTGCAACTACCCAGTTGCTTTACTCCGTGGCGAGACTTTGGGCTATGCAGAACCTGTCGACCACATTGATGCTCTTGACATTCCCACTGAGCCCTCCCGTCGTGACATTGCCGCTATCACACCTGCCTCCCAACAGTCTACTTCGTCGGCTTTCGAACCCGCCATTAACGCCAATCTCTCCCCATCCCATAGACGCCAACTTCTTGCTCTCCTTGAAAACTTCAGCTCTTCGTTCGACTTTCATAAAAGTTCCCTAGATCGCACCACGACCATCTCTCATACGATCGACACCGGTTCGCACTCCCCCCTGCGACAGCGGCCTTACCGAGTTTTGGCCGAAGAGCGCCGCGTCATTTCGGAGGAAGTAGATGACATGCTTCAACGCGGAGTCATACAGCCTTCTCAAAGTCATTGGTCGTCACCAGTGGTATTGGTCAAGAAAAAAGATGGCTCCAATCGATTTTGCGTTGACTATCGCCGCTTAAACAAGATTACAAGAAAAGACGTCTATCCGCTGCCACGAATAGACGATGCTCTTGATTGCTTACAAGGCGCAGAGTATTTCACTTCTTTGGATCTGCGTTCTGGGTATTGGCAGGTACCAATGGCTGAGTGTGATCGCCCTAAAACAGCCTTTTTAACGCCCGATGGTCTGTACGAGTTCAACGTCATGCCATTTGGGCTCTGCAACGCGCCTGCAACATTTGAGCGCATGATCGATAGCATCCTTCGAGGACACAAATGGAAGACCTGCCTGTGTTACCTGGATGACATAGTCGTGTTTTCAACAGATTTCCAGACACACCTTGCGCGTATCCGCGAGATTCTCACGTGCCTCACTTCCGCGGGTCTACAACTCAACATCAAGAAATGTAGATTTGCTGCACGGAAACTAACCATCTTGGGCCATGTCATCTCCAAAGACGGCATTCTTCCGGATCCCGATAAGCTTCGAGCTGTCGCCGACTTCCCGAAGCCCACATCCATCAAAGCCCTCAGAAGTTTTATTGGCCTGTGCTCGTATTTTCGTCGCTTCGTGCGTAACTTTGCGTCCATCATCGCACCTTTGAGGAGCTTGCTTACCACCAGCAAAGGTATATCCACGTGGTCACCTGAATGTGATTATGCGTTTCGCCAGCTGCGCCACCTGTTGACCTCACCACCCATCCTTCGCCACTACGACCCAACTGCTCCCACGGAAAATCACACCGGCGCGAGTGGCGTCGGCCTCGGTGCAGTTTTGGCACAACGGAAAGACGGCCAAGGAGAATATGTTGTCGTTTATGCGAGTCGTGCTCTGAAGAAGGCCGAATCAAATTATTCTGTGACAGAGAAGCAGTGCTTGGCGATCGATAATTTGGGCACTGGCGAAGTTTCGCCCGTACCTTTATGGCCGTCCTTTCGACGTTGTCACAGACCACCACGCTCTATGCTGGCTTTCCACCTTGAAAGACCCGTCGGGACGCTTGGGCCGTTGGGCACTTCGCTTGCAAGAATATGACATTCGTGTCGTATATCGTTCTGGTCGCAAGCATGCCGACGCTGATGCACTCTCCCGCTCACCCATAACACCAGATGTGACTTCTCTGTCACCCCTCTTTACGACCTTGTCATCGCTCAGCTACACCGACATGCTTTCGGAGCAGCGCAAGGACCCATACCTTGCCTTGTTGCTCGACTACCTTATCAATCCATCTGTTGTCCCTTCGACGAGAGCGTTACGTCGCCAAGCCGTCCACTTCTCCGTGCGAGACAACATCCTGTACCGCCGCAACTAGATGTCAGACGGTCGGAAGTGGCTCCTTGCTGTCCCTCGTCACATGCGCTCTGATATATGCGCGAACTTCCACGCCGATCCCCAAAGTGCACACGCCGGCGTCTTGAAAACCTACGCAAGGCTGCGTCAGCGATGCTACTGGCGTGGGATGTACCGCTTTGTGCAGAAATACGTCCAGTCTTGCACTACATGTCAACAAGGCAAGGCACCTTCGCGACATCTTACTGGCACCTTGCAGCCGCTCCCCTGCCCTGCTCGCCCGTTTGACCGCGTCGGTATCGACCTCTATGGCCCCCCTTCCGTATAGTGGTTCTGGAAACCGGTGGATTATTGTGGGCGTCGATCACTTGACACGCTACGCCGAGACTGCAGCTCTGCCGGCAGCGACCGCGCGCGAAGTTGCTCATTTAATCCTTCGCAACTTCGTCCTTCGCCACGGTGCTCCGCGGGAACTACTCAGCGATAGAGGCCGCGTGTTCCTCTCGGATGTCATCCAAGCTCTCCTCGCTGAATGCAACATCATTCACCGGAAATCTACCGCTTACCATCCACAAACGAATGGCCTCACCGAGCGGTTCAACCGCACCCTCGGCGACATGTTGAGGATGTATACCTCATCAGACCACAACAACTGGGACATCGTGCTGGCTTTTGTTACCTTCGCATACAACACCGCGACGCAAGCGACTACCGGTTTTTCCCCATTCTTTCTTTTGTACGGCCGCGAGCCTTCCCGCCCACTGGATACCATACTGCCGTACCGACCTGATGCCTCGGAGGGCGCTCCAATTTCTGAAGTAGCCCGATACGCCGAAGACTGCCGTCAATTGGCTCGTTCCCTCACCAGCGAAGCTCAAGGTCGACAAAAGACAAGACATGACGGCATGCATAACCCAGCTCCCACGTTTCCTGCTGGTTCCCTTGTTTGGCTATGGGTGCCCCCCGCACGTCCCTGGCCTCTCTCCTAAACTTCTGGCGCGGTACCACGGTCCATACCGTGTCATTGATGCCACCTCGCCGGTGAACTACATCGTCGAGCCCCTCACACGATCGCCAGACTTACGCCGTCGCGGACGCGAGACCGTACACGTCGACCGTCTAAAGCCGTACTACGATCCTGTCATTCTACCTACGCCCTGAGTCGCCAGGATGGCTACTCTCACCCCGGGGGTATTGTAGTGGAGCAGATTCACCAACGGGTATGCGCTTGCAAAAGACGATAACGAAAGGCCGAGGCTGTGATTGCTCGTGAGCCTGTGCTGCTTTTGCGGACCTGACGCTGCTTCACCGTGCGGTCATTAATCGTTACGACTCCATCGTAGAAATAAACCTCATCGATAAACTTCATCGCAACGCGCACGCTGCGACTTTTTATTGTTTAACAACGCACAGGAGAAATCTAACACCGGCACCACCTTGCACGACAAGATCCACTGCCATATATACGGGGTGGCCAGTGAACGGTTGTGCAGCGCGAGCAGTCGGTTTTTTCAACCAAGAAACTCGCTTGCAGACGCTGCCTGCGTCGGCCATGCGAGGCGAGATGGGGGGGGGGGAGCGTAGGAGAGGAGATAGAGGGGGGGACGCGCATGCGCAGTGGGAGTGTGGGCGCCGCGGGCAGGGATGCCTAGAGGAGAGAGGGGGGAGCGTAGGAGAGAGAGGGGGGACGCGCATGCGCAGTGGGAGTGTGGACGCCGCGGGCAGGGATGCCTAGAGGAGAGAGGGGGCGTAGGAGGGGAGGCGCATGCACAGTGAGGGTGTGGTTGCCGCGGGTCGGGATGCCTAGAGGAGAGAGAGGGGGAGAGGAGGTTTTTTATTTTTATTTCTTTTAGAGGGTTTGCGCATGCGCAGTAAGGGAGGCCACGCGGCACACCACCACCACCACCACCGGATTAAGCTTCGCCATAAGATGCTTCACATCTAAAAGTACTGGTGACTTTCGGTGAGATTGCCGGATTCATCTTTCAATAGCGCAGAACAATCGCAACCTTCTGTTTTCTTCTCCAGAAACATTTTGATCAGGTATCCGGCAACGTAGTACGCAGAAGAGTCGTCAATTAGATTTGAATGGATATTTGAAGCTAGTTCTGATATTTCTTCCAAAGAAGGAAGGTCGTCGTGATGTACACGTTGCACAGAGTCCGCAAGGGATTTGTCTTGTAGTGAAAAAGTGTGAGAGTTCCTGTAGAAAATTATTGTTGTCTTCCTCTACATTACCTCCAGCGGATAATTTAAATAGCCTCTTAATCATGATGTGTTTGAGCCCAGTGGTGAACTGCAGCACATTTGGGTTGACGTTGCAGCCATGCATCTGCCTAAGTATTCCGAAGATGTTTTCTAACGGATCCTGGTGCAGGCGGCGCGTCATCAAGAACGAAAAGTCATAATTCCTTTGAAATGTCATCCCATAGCATCAGAACACTATTAATGGTAATTTGCCAACTTTTGATTGTTTGCGGCTGCCTTCTTCCATCGAATTTCCACGGTGCGATCCAAGGGATTTGTTTTGAGAGGAACTCGGTTATTTCAGTGTTGCCTTTGCGTATGGCATACCGCAACTTCTGTTCAGTTTTCTTGGGTTTAGAGCTGTTAATGCAATCAAAAATTTTATCCATTCTATCGCAGATGTATGCCATTGGCATAGCTGCATCGGGAAGTTGGTGGGCGTACACCAATGCCATTATGGCAACGCACACTGACGCACTTAGCACTTGTGTAGCCCGTTTTACCTTCATGTTACTGAAAGATTTTTGAAAAATGTGTCTTTCTGTTAGTTTAGGTGCCAGTCTTAATCTGAGCTCATGATTTGAGTGGTATAGTTGTACTATGCATAAGCGTGCGCAGGGTTCCCCTTCAGGGGGTGCGAAGGTTCGTTGCAGCGCCCCTCTCCCCTATGATGTCAATGTATAGGGCCGACTTTGCGCCCCCCTCTCTTAGGTAATTTGGGGGGGGGGGGAAGCAGCCGCCCCCTCTTCCCCCCCTCGTGCGCACGCCTATGGTACTGTGTATGACCAATCAATGATTTCTGTGCCAATGGTCAGTTTGTGCGCCTGCAGGTTATTCCTCGTGGTCTTTATTAAATGCGGTACATCAAACATGAAATAAATTTCTTCCCCATCAGCAATGAAAAAGGGTTTCTCGGCTGTTACGCCCAAATGGTTTGCAACACTTACGTTGCTAGCCCCTTGGTCGCACACTACGGCTTTTACAATGTATCCGGCATTCTTAAGCTCATCAATCAGTTTTAGGAGGATATTCTCGATCACAAAAGGTGATGCCGAAGTATGGCCAACAGTGTAAGCAAGTGGCTGTACCCACTTTCTTGATATACCGGAGAGAACAAAAACTAATGCGCGGTCAGCTATTGAAGACGTTCTTTCGCTGCCGTCGTCGGTAAACCCGTGCACAATATCCTGGGCAGCATCGTAGGACAGGTTTTTTTAAGCATGACTTCGTCAAATATGAGCGTGCAAAAGCGATGTCGCCTATTCAAAGACTTTGCTTTCGATGCAATGGCCTGCAGTACGCCAGGCATGATCCCTGGAGTCATTTTAACGCTTGACAGCCACCTTCGTAACGATCGCTGAGATGGCAAAGTTAAGTACGTTGATAAGAAGCGGTATGCCTTCGGGCCATGAAAATTTAAATGCAACGCGAATTTCTTGAGCCATAGATGAAAACGTCTGCCCTTTCCCTTAGCCTTTGAGTTTACATGTGTGGCTATTAAAGTGTATACATCGTCTGTCACAAAAGGTCGCAGCATCTTCAGGGCATCCGACGCGGTTCCGGGCATCTACTCATGCTGCTTCTTCAGGCGCTTTATGGTTTTCCTGTATTTCGAAAGTTTAGCTTGAAGGCGCCTGATGACATCGGACCGTCGTTGTGCCGTCTCCTGTGCAGGAGGCCTTGGGAGTGGGGCTGTAAAAGAAAAAAAGCGTCCGTAAAACAAATGAACACAAAGCAGAGTACTCGCACACGTTATATCCGATATTTCAGCCCGAGAAAGGTATACATTTGTGAGTGTCAGCGGGGTCTTCAATTTTTTTTTTTGTAATGCGCGTTCCGACAGCGTGCAATCAAAGTGTATGTTAATTTTTTTAAAGCTAGCCAGCGTTACAGTAGCAGATTCGGAGTGCCCGCTTACGGATCTCGGGCACGCGGGTTCGAATTCCGCCTCGCAAGAAAATGTTTTTCGTTAGAATTTCTTTTTTAGCCTTTCCTTTTTTTTCTCTTTAATTCTTTCACTCTCTATGTCTCTCTTGCTTTCTCTCTCTCTTTATTTCTCTCCGTACTAGTTCTCTGGCCCATCAGAGTTATCAGAATCGTGCGGCGGTCAAATAGGCGCACGGGTTCTGTGAACGAAGGAGAAGATGAAGAGGGCGAACAGGAAGAACAAAAGCGAACATAACGCGTGCCAGTTCATGATGACAATAATTTACATGGGGACGAATTACAACCTACGGCTGGTATCAACAGCTCCGCTGTTGAAATGATGCAGGCCAATGATGTTTTTCGACGTGGCAAATACGGAACGCCAGCGCCAGCAAAGACAACTACGTGGGCACCTATTTCCAATTAGGTTGATAATATGGGTGACAATATCGGGCAACCGGAAAAATTTGCCTGCTGCTAAAGTACTCCCCGTCTGTATAATATTATGCGTGGAAGTCACTAAATATGATGTAAAATAAATAAAGAGACCCATTGATACACAAAGTGATGTTATCACGAATACTATCAAAATTGTTATGTTCATGTCGTCCCTGTCGGCGGCCGCTGTTGTGACCTCACTGTAAAGTACAACAAGTTTTTACCTCGCACAAAAATGCTAGCTTCATACAACGTAGCTCTAAAGGAACCCAGCCAGCATTCTAAGTGTGGGCTCAGCAAATTATGCTTTTCCCTATTAAAGAATCCTAGGGCAGAACTGAATGTCAATGTCGTTAGCCTTTCAACAGGCGCATCACGCGGGCAACGGCAGGCGTCTCAGAACAGTTTCGACGGAATATTTAGAACATTCGGTACGCCTGTATATCTTAGTGATAGAAGAGAAAAACCGAGAAGCACCCGTTTATGGCATCCATTCACATATTTATAGCCAAAAACCGCCCGCCACCTTGTGGGTTTCCACAGAACTGATTTGCAATGCTTAGCAATATACAGCATGTAATTCACTCACAAGTGTCCGTTGGTCCAGGATGGTTTGCAGAGCAATCTGGGAGCGGCGATACGGCAGGACATTGTTCATCCAGTGGTTCTGCAAATGATTGGTGATTTTACAGTTCTCATTTGCCATTATAAATATGTAACTAACTAGAGTGTACTATCTATAACGAACCACACGAGAAATTTGTGGTGCAGAAGTGGTGAAGGACGACGAAGGTTCAAGCAAACAAGCAAGCATCGTGCAACCATCATGTCTCTTGCGCTACAACTATGTGCTCAAGGCGCTCGGGTTCCTCTGGCACGTCACATTTTGTGAATTGTTTAGAAAGTCTGCGTGTTAATGGTTTCATTTTTGTTCACAATATATGCGATATTCGCCATAACCTCTTTGCCGGTAAAGGTGGCATATTTAGTGACCTAGTGCGCCAAAAAACCCGTATTCGTCTGTTCATCGTTATTGTGCCGATGAGTGTGCGTTTTGTTTTATTTGACCGAGCTTATTTTCGCAAGAAATATTTTTTAAATGTCATGTACGAACATTGATCCCCCCACTGTGACTGACGTAGTGCAGCTTTCAGACGTCAAGCCAGAAGTCGTCACAATTGGCGTCTCTGAAAAGTACGAACAAATAATGAACGACAATGACTGTTTCTGCAAGCAAAACGACAGAACTTTCGTAGGAAGCTTTCTGCTTGAAGTAATGCGCAAACGCTTGAATGCGTGTATTCGTTTCAGTGCGAATACTTAGCACTGCGCCATTGGGCAGCGAACAGAGCAGTGCCCTCTTGTCCTGCGTTCGTATTCTACGCCGCGTATTCTGCTTAACGAAAGGGTTAAACAGAACATCTGCTACGTCAAAGCGCTCATAAGGCACCCCGCACTTCTTGAATCAGTGTAGTGGTATAGGTGGTTATAGACCAACCACGAAGAGCTGACTGGGCCTGAAAAGGTATTCCCTGAAATGTTCAGAATTTAACGCATACACCAATACATCTGCAAATGAACTCATCCATGAGCAGATAGCGATTTTCAGGAACTATAAATAGGATGTTAATCATTACTTCATTTCATTGTGATCTGAAGAGAAATGACCGCAATGAACAGCGCGGCCCACACTGAAAGATTGATCGAGGAAAGCCGATTGCACTTGCAACACAGGGTGTTAAGCACAAGATTCTGAAATAGCCTCTTTCATAAAGGTAGCGCTTTACGGTGCATAAACAGCACGTTTTGTTAGGAAATGCTGAAAACACCGATGAAACAATCACAAGTGATACTAATGGTGTTCCTGATGTGACTTGTAGGCGAAGGGTGTTCCTGGTGCGACTTGTATGAGAAGGGTGACGAAGAGGCCCTTCTTTTAGCCTTACTCTATACAAGAAAAAGAAAAGTGAAGTAGGTGCTCTTTGTTATTAGCACAGGGCACGCGCTCGTACATGCATACATTCGCCGTGCTGATGAAGCGAATAGTTAGGAAACCATACTCGCAATTCTGGAATGTAATTTTTGATGTTTTGTATTGCGGTATGTGCCTCTTAGACAACTTGGGACTGGCAATATATTACGGCAAAATTGCTCCTCCTTAAGGCGACAAGAAGCACTTAAATGTAAGCAGCGAGTTATTTATTTCAGAACATACAGAGCGAGGCTCTATATTAAAAAAAAACAGATTTGCCGGCCTCTATACATCTACTGGAGCTTGCTGCTTTATGTAGAGAAGGGGAATGGGATTAAAAGATTTCGAAATAAACCAGTGGCTTGCATACGGCGTCCGTTGATGACTACGTTAAGGCAACTGAAGTGTTCGAAGGCAAAAAAAAGAAAAACGTGTGACGAGAAGCCGACATGACATACCAGGTACATTGTCGGCAAGTGGCGCTGATGCTGCACTGATGGCCGGTGCTACAGGTGAGCTGCCACTGCCTGTAAAAATAATTCAGAAAGTACTCGTGACGCTTACGCAGCGCAAGTTGAATGTTTACCTTCAGATATGACACGCGCTCTCCATTTCAGAGGACGAGCGGTAGGTACGGCTGTCGTTGACAGCCTGCTTTTTTGTGGGTCCAAGAAGCTGTCAGGGCTAAAATGTTCACTGCACATTCGATAGCTCTGATTTAGCTTCTCCCCACTTTTCCCAGCAAGTTCGGGGCGTTTGGAGTAGCGCACCCAAGCCTGCGACCTGTAAAGTGCATTGTCCACGTAAGCGCTATGAGCACAGACCAAAATAACGGCAAGAAGTTGCTTTCTTTTTTTTTTTTAAGGTGACCTCACTTTCACGCTGCTGTATTGAATGTTATTCAGCATTGTATATCGCGTTTCATTCGTGTTTTGCATTGTAAGACCATCTTTTCCATTTCGTTCATTTTGCGCTGCAGTTACAAGGGTTTATTACCAGTGTTTTCTCTGAATCCGGTGAGGCTGTAGGTGGTACTCGAAACTGAAGTACCAAATAAATGACGTTATATCCAAATTTCCAGTGTTTTGAACGCGAGACTCACAGAAAATCGAGGTCGAGGTTGCTTATTCACAGCCAATTACTCTTAGGATTCAACAAAGCTTCACGGCAAGACAGAATAGCATCAAGTACCTGGAATCGCGGGGAATTCTGAAGAATTTGAGGCCGGCATTCTTGCAGTGCTTTCCATTATTGCCGCACCATACAACACAGCAGTAGTTTCCGTAAGACATCACTCAACTTGATGACGCATACCTGTTCAATAGAAGAAGTATAGAAAGTTAATATATTCACGAATTGATGCATGGCAACACACACACAATGCTTGTTTGTCCCTCGCACTGCTTTCGTACCTGGCAACCGACAGCGACATAGTGGTTGCCGTTGTTGTGATCACATATACGTATCTACTTATCTCAAAGCCATTACGAGCCAAGATGCTTTTGTACTTGTTCACAAGTAGGTTGTCTTACAGTGGTAGAAAGTTTGCATGCGAGCAATTCGTAAAGCTTCATGTTTATGTAAATGTTCATTGCGCCGCAGAACACCGTAACTGGAGCGCGCATACAGCAAGTTTCAAAGAACGAGCTCACGTCTGTTATGTCCATTTACTTTTTCGACTAATGTATTTTTCATTTTGTTAGATATCTCAGTCGCGTTACTTTTTTTTTGTTTTTAGTTTTTTTTTTGTCAGCGGGATCAGCAAATGTGAAGCGCCAAGGAAGAGAAATGCACCAAAGGGGAGTAGCTGCCTCCAGTTAGCTGCACTGTCTCCTTCAAATTTTTAAAATGCGAAAGCATTTCTTAGTCGGGGCATGTCAGGTGTCCGTCGGTGTCCGCATCTCTCCGCTCTCACTCCCTCTCCCATAGCAACAGCTGCGTGCGCGCGCGCTTATCCTCGCCCCTAGCAACCGGAGCAGGTGGTGCGGGCGGAGTATCGGAGTGAGTGGAGAGGAGGAGCGCGCTCTGGTGTGTGAGGGCGCTCGCATCGCGGGAGCTCGGCGGAGCTCCCGCATGTGTGGAGAGAGTGTAGGAGAGGGTAGGTGCAGTGCTTCGCCGCTCCTTCTCTCGCCGTTCGCTCTCTCTCCTCCCTGCGCCCCACTCTCCCGTCCGCTCGCTCGCACACACACACACACACACACATATATATATATATATATATATATATATAAAGAAAATGAAAAAAAAAGAAAAAAAGGCGCTGCGCCGTGCTCCAGACCGGGCTGCAGAAATTAGGCGCCTTTTCCTTCTTCGAACCACAAACACCATATATAAATGGAGTGAAGCGCGCGCGAAATGCATTCGCATTTCCTCACGATTCCCTTCGGGGAGGCGGGGGCATTTTTTTTTCCACGTCGCGCCTCCAGCACCAAAGCATTTCAAATAGTTCCACCTTAGCACAGCTACACTTCGTTAGTGCGCAAGATGACCCAGAGCTAAAAAGCTTGGGGGGACACTCGAGCTTCGCCTTCAAGAGTAAACGCGATAGCGTAATGGGGCCCCGTGAGCATCGCCGTCTCAATTGCTAGCCTCGCTTCGGTTCTCGGTGCATGTCTCAACAGTGCCGTATGGAAAGGAACGCCTGTGCGCTGAACATTTGCCGTTGAAAACTATCCTTGAATGCCTACTGCAAGCACAGTTAAGTGACCACTACGCCCTAATTCTTCATTTCGCGATTCAGCGAAGGGCCCACTACGCGTCCGTAAGGTAATACGTGAACCTACGCAGCTCCTCCCTTTGTTGATGTTTTTGCAGATGATGATGATTAAATATGTCTCAGCGCTTTGTAATGGATGAGCCTTTAAGACACTCACTCATTGCGCAATTCAAATGTTTTGACGCATTGCGCGATTGTACACTTCTGCCAGCAATATCACAAGCGTTAAGGAGACTCCTCGTACTGCGAGACATTCATGTGGTGTTTCTTCCGGGGCTGTTTTCAGCAATGCCGTGGGTCTATGGTAGGACACCTCCCAACCACGCAAAAGGCTTGGGTTCGATTCTCGCTTAAACCGTACATTGTTATTTATTTTATTTGAATTCTCCTCGATTTTCCGGTTACAGACAACGCTGATTTTTGGCTTACAACCACTGACACCGACGCCGACACCCGAATTACTGCGAAACGGGCTCTTTAACGCTATCGCGTTAAGTTACAACGTGCCACCAAAGAATGCTACGGCTACTCCGCGGAAGCCAAGGAGAGAAATTGCACGCAGCCGCCGCGGAAGCGGAATCGAGAAGGAAAATAAACATTAACTACCTCTTCGGTTTGTATTTTCAAGGATGATGAAGGGCGTGTGAAAGCGCCGCAGAGGGCAGAGTATCGCTGCTGCAGCTGTTTTCGAATATTTTGATGTTTCAGGAGGCTTCTTAGCTGTGCGCTTCTCCCTCACCATGTTTGTTAGCCTACACACCGCAGAGGAGAAAACGAGAGGAGGTCACGTTGTCACTCTATTGGCTGTTCCGTATCACGCCACGATGTCGCGCGCTCCTGCGGCCAATTACATCACACGCCGTGACCGTTTGGAGCTGCTGGGCTTGAACCCCAACGAGCGACGACAAGCCCGACTCCTTTGTGGGAGCGGTTAGTAGAAGCAGTAGAAGCGTGGTGCGCGGCTTTGTCTTTTGTGTCTCGTGTGGTCGCGGGCTGACGAGAAGAAAATTTCATTTACACAGCGGCTACTTCTGCCCTGTGTATCGCCTGCTTGAATTTGCTGCTCGCGTGACAGAACCTTGCGGAATGCTCTGTGAATTGTTGTAATGCGCGCGACCGCGTTTTTTGTGTGCAAGGTGTATTTGCCACTATATGGACATGAGCTGCAGCATCGGTCATGTTGAATGGTGTGTTCCTGCCTTCGTACGCTCTTGTTTTGGCCGCTGATGGAGTTGCCTGAAGTCGTTATTTTATTGGGCAATGATTGCTGCTATGAAGTTATACCTGCTCTCAGTGGAATGAATCCACTGACGAGCTTGGCGTATACCACTTTCATACCACTTTCAACTTCATAGGTAGCCACGTATAGTAGAATGTACCCACTCCACGTGATAACGATGAAGTATAGGCGCGTTCCAGTATAGTGGAATGTACCCACTACACGTGGGTACATCGCTTGCTCGGTCTAAAAAAACGTCGTCGCGTCGTAGTGTTTGCTGTACTGGAATGGTTGTGAACGGCGGTCTGATGGAGGTTTCTTCATTATGACGTTCCACCAGCTTTACTCTCACTTGTAAGCTTTGTAAACACCAAGTTGTTGGCGTTATGCACGTGAAGATGGGATTTTCCTCGAGATTATTCTATAGGCTCGCGAAACTGTTACGCACGCACCGGAATCGGCGAAGTGTTGCAAATGCATTATTTCATCTGGCAGCATTTCCCTGTAATCCTTTTATTCCCTCACCTGAGGTCATTGCACGAAACTGTAACTGCAATTTGTAGAGGTATCTTCATCTATATTACGTTTTTTTGGTTATCATCCTCAGGTATTTCTACCTCCTATAAGTGTAACTGTAATGCCGGTATGAACTAATACTTTTCATTCGGTTGCAGTTCCGAAAAAGAGTGTCTTGTTCAGATCAAGTGGATGCGCTTAACCAACTTTTCAAACGATGTTACTGTGATTTAGAGATAGAGTGTTATGTCGAGGCCCGGTGGATTTTACAATGGAGGACGGAAACGCGCCAGCCCAGGGCGTTCTATTTAGACAATGGAATTCCATTCATGTTCCTTTCCTTGTTTAGACACTCTATAGGGTAAGTACATGTCGCCAGTGTGCACAAAGTACTCACGAGAGAAGGTCGGGCAGCAGCAGTGATGAATTGCAGGTGAGCTAATGTATTGTACGAAAAGCCCTAGTTAGGGCTAGTATATTATGTTAGGGAAGGAGGCAGCAGTGGTTAGGGCTAGTAATTGTGAACGCGTTCAGGTTATCGTAGGGTGTTTATTTGTCGTTAGCAGGTGGCGATTTTAACG
>JALIZH010014589.1:0-47739 GCA_030522465.1 Rhipicephalus appendiculatus
TGTATGTAAGTTCGGGCGTGTGTTTGTATGCGCGCATACTGCATACACATACAAAATGCAAAAAAAATGCATTTTGTATGTGTATGCAGTATGCGCGTAACCTCCAAATCATACCCCTCCCCCCCCCACCTGCCTGGCTACCCCCAGCTGCGCCCCACGGCCTCGCTCACCTCGTAGAGCACCACGTAGAGGACGAGCCAGAAGGCGTTGCTTGTGGTGGACACCACGATGCGCAGCCCCACGAACAGCAGGTACGAGTTGGCCAGGCTGGTGGCGAAGCCGGCCGCCATGAGCGCGGCCAGCGAGACGTGCATGACGACGCGGCGGCCGACGCGGTCCGCCGCGGCGCCGGCCAGCGGCAGGGAAACGGCGCACGCGGCCATGTACACCAGCACGGCCAGCTCGATGAGCCAGCGCCGGTCGCACACCAGGCGCCACTCGCTGACGATGTTGTTGCCGTAGCGCTCGGTGTCGAAGTCCCACGCCTCGCAGGGCACCACGCGGGCGCGCGAGCCGCCGTCCGGAGGGTCGTAGTGCGTGCACCGGCTGCGGCTCCCGTCGGCCTCGAGCGGGGTGGCCAGGCGGCGCCACTCGGCGACGCTCATGTTGGCGAACGCGGCCGGCGGTCGGCACCAGTGGTCCATGACGCGCGTGGTCAGACGGAAGCTTACCAGGTGCAGCAGGAAGGCCGTGCCGGCCAGCGTCGAGGCTATCGTCACCATCACCTGCGCGTAAATCGAAGGTTCGTTTTGGTGAAGGGATGCATGGGTGCTTTTCGACGATCCTGGCGCGGTACGTTGCGCTACCGAACTTGTACCCTCAAGTTTAACTGCTAGGCCAACACTTTACGGCTTGCATCGTACAATCGGACCGTCGCCTTTGGCCCGTAACACCCATCATCTCAATTTTAACTGTAACTGACATGCAAGCATTCTTGAAGTCACGAGGAGAGGGGGTGGATGCACTTTTTCAAGAGAAATATAGCGGGCGGCGGTCGCCCTTGCCTGGTGATTAGCAGTACATGCGTACACACCCCTCCTCATGCACACAAATGTATCACATGTTGACCATGTGCATGGGTTGGAGGGGGGAGGGAGGGGGGGGAAGTAGACTTATTAAGAGTGGATAAGCACCGCATGGACACATATATTAGCTACAAACTAAGACAATAATGCTTAGACTACGGCTACATTACGTATATGGTCAACGTGACTTCATGATGCGGTGCACTTCGTGACGACCGTGCATACGTTGTTCTTCGGAAGGATTAACACTGTGGTTACTGCTACTGTCGCCGCTCCTGTCTGTCGTCTACTCCCACGCAGTGGAAAAGCGCCGTTTCTCCGCCCTTGTTGTCTATCGCGAGTTTGAGAGATTGAGCGCTGTGCTTCAGAGAATGCTAGATAGAAGCTCAAGGTATGGGCCACTTATTGCATGTTGTGTGGCTCGCGCGTTCTCGTTGTCTCTTCTCATGCCAACCACTGTCTGCGGCCAGCTAACCACGCACGACATATCGATTGGCGTATAACACTATACCTGTCCCGCTCCTTGTGAAACCCAAAAGTGATCCCTTTTTATGCGCGCACAGTAAGACATGTACTTGATGTGTCACTATCTGCATATATCAGAGACAAAATTGCTCCTAAACAGTGAATAAACAATGCCGCTGATTACTTAATCCAATTTTCTAAAATGGGATTAGTTTACATTGCAAAGCACAGAGAGCCGGAAGTAATGACATTAGATTCTGTTGAAAAGCAACGAAACTACTCTGAGATTGACAAAAGGTTCATTATTCATTCTTGCTTGTCCTCGCTCGACTAAAAAATACCTGGGTGGCGTAGGCACCTGGGGTCACTGAAACTATCGTCGTTTTGCCTGAAGAAAAGCCCATCTCTTTTTCTTCGGGGGGATTGTTACGCCGTTGAATCTTTCTCTTCGGGGGGGGACAGTTACGCCTTTGAACCTTTCTATTCGGGGGGGGACAGTTACGCCTTTGAGTCTTTCTCTTCGGGGGGGGGCAGTTACGCCTTTGAATCTTTCTCTTCGGGGGGGGGGGGCAGTTACGCCTTTGAATCTTTCTCTTCAGGGGGTGGGGGGGGCAGTTACGCCTTTGAATCTTTCTCTTCGGGGGGACAGTTACGCCTTTGAATCTTTCTATTCGGGGGGACAGTTACGCCTTTGAATCTTTCTCTTCGGGGGGGGGCAGTTACGCCTTTGAATCTTTCTCTTTGGGGGGGACAGTTACGCCTTTGAATATTTCTCATCGGGGGGACAGTTACGCCTTTGAGTCTTTCTCTTCGGGGGGGGGGGCAGTTACGCCTTTGAATCTTTCTCTTCGGGGGGGGGCAGTTACGCCTTTGAATCTTTCTCTTCGGGGGGGGGGGGCAGTTACGCCTTTGAATCTTTCTCTTCGGGGGGGACAGTTACGCCTTTGAATCTTTCTATTCGGGGGGACAGTTACGCCTTTGAGTCTTTCTCTTCGGGGGGGGGCAGTTACGCCTTTGAATCTTTCTCTTCGGGGGAGGGGGGGCAGTTACGCCTTTGAATCTTTCTATTCGGGGGGACAGTTACGCCTTTGAGTCTTTCTCTTCGGGGGGACAGTTACGCCTTTGAATCTTTCTATTCGGGGGGACAGTTACGCCTTTGAATCTTTCTCTTCGGGGGGGGGCAGTTACGCCTTTGAATCTTTCTCTTTGGGGGGGACAGTTACGCCTTTGAGTCTTTCTCTTCGGGGGGGCAGTTACTTACGCCTTTGAATCTTTCTTTTCGGGGGGGACAGTTACGCCTTTGAATCTTTCTCTTCGGGGGGGGGCAGTTACGCCTTTGAATCTTTCTCTTCGGGGGGACAGTTACGCCTTTGAATCTTTCTCTTCGGGGGGGACAGTTACGCCTTTGAGTCTTTCTCTTCGGGGGGGGGCAGTTACGCCTTTGAATCTTTCTCTTCGGGGGAGGGGGGGGCAGTTACGCCTTTGAATCTTTCTATTCGGGGGGGACAGTTACGCCTTTGAGTCTTTCTCTTCGGGGGGGGGGCAGTTACGCCTTTGAATCTTTCTCTTCGGGGGGACAGTTACGCCTTTGAATCTTTCTCTTCGGGGGGGACAGTTACGCCTTTGAGTTTTTCTCTTCGGGGGGGGGCAGTTACGCCTTTGAATCTTTCTCTTCGGGGGGGGGGGGGGGGCAGTTACGCCTTTGTATCTTCCGCACTCTATTGCTACGCTATCTCACTTTCAGCGAAGTGTGGAGCCGTCGTCGACCCCTGCTGGAGTTTCGAGGGCCGTGATCTTCTAGTAATGGTATTCAAGGTTTCGAGTTAGGATGCTACGGGGATTTTCTCTGGGCCTGCCTCGCTCTCACGCTTCGTGTTTGGCACTCAGATTAACTTCTTTTTGTTGTTGCTTATATTTTCTTGATCAATTTATTTGCCATAAGTATGGCTGTTTTGCGGAGAGGTTCATGTTCACTTATGATTCAACATGAGCCGACCAGCCCTAGCAACGTGCACTTCTAGATGCTATATTTTACTCAGCAGTAATTCGCAAAGTAAACAGTCGTTACCTTAAGATTACTCGCTCGATGTACTTCACTACATTACTAAATTACCAGCGTAATTCGAAGTTTATGGCTTCGGATGCCATCCGACGGAGAGGGCGCTTTCCGTCCACTTTAACTCATTTCAACTTACGTCATGATTACTACACTACAGTTAACGACAATTATGCTTTCCGTTGGTGAAATTGTTAATTAATCATTCGGTTGTGTCCACATCTCTTACGTCGGACGCTTTACTCGAAGGTTGCGGGTTCGGTCCCTGCCAGCGGCAAGTTATCTTTTCGTCCGCTTTACTTTCTTCACATTTTTTACATCGTAATACCTACAAATGAGATCCCCTACACTTTCCTTGGCTTTCTTGTCTGTTAATTAGTTCTAATTAATGTTGTGGTTAACAAAGAAGAAAAAGCCCTTCAACTTCCCTTTTTCGTTCATTACAGCAAAAAAGTAATTTAATTACTCTAATTTGATTACTGTCAAGCCTGGTGCGTGTAGATGACAGAGGTTGAAGGGAATGGTTCACCTGGAAGCGTCCCTCGCCCATGGGGATGCCCTCCTCGGTGGGCTGCTCGTCGTGTCCCGGCCGACGGGGCGTACGCGTGTCTGCCGAGGCTGCCGGCAACAGAGCCCGGCCGCTGCCAACCGAGGACGCCGCGGCGATCGTACGGGAGGACGCCTCCATGCTAGAGCTTCTTCTGGCCATGGCTACTGCTGCACGCTCACGGCTGCACTCACGCCTCGTGTCTCGTGCTTCGAAGGAGCGTGCTGCGACTGCCGATGATGGTGATGATGGCTACGATGATGATGATACCACTCAGTGGGGACCGAGAAGCGCGATGCAGCTAGATATTATTGACAAAGGCGCGCAGTGAGCACTCTTCGGGATTTTTTAATGGACACAAATTTAGTGAACTGTCTATAGCATATCATAGTCAAGATGCAAGTGCATAATCGTAGTGCATAAGTGCATAACTCATAGTCAAGTGCATAAAATTACCTGTACGGACTCTATTCGCGATGTTAACATGCTGTGTGAACTGGACTATCCCCATAGACTGTCATGCGTTATACGCCCTATATTGTATATATGTACATAGTGCTTCCGATTATTCTTCTTCTTTTATTGTTTTTATTTTCTTATCTTTGTATGTATCTTCTGTATTACTACCATGATGTTGGGATAGCCGGCTCTTACGTAGCCTACCTTCTCATATTTTTCATATATAAATAATAAAAAACGAATGTTGTTATGAGATCACAACAGCAGCCGATTTTGGTGGTGTGGTTGTCCGCCGCCGCCGGTGTCCGTAATGCCTATTGCGAGAAATGAGAAAAATATAACCAGGATCGAGCGGGATTTGTATCCAGGCCCTCTGCGTGGTGGACGAGTACTCTACCACAGAGCCACGCCGGTGCCGGAAACACCTTCGCAAAAAGGCTAAAATGGCGCAAACGGTTCCTCTAAGGTCCCTAGATACTTCTTTTATCTAGGGACCTTAGGTTCCTCAGCGACCTAGTGCCACCATCCGAGTGGTATCGGTCATAAATCGAGCCATTCTATACGGTTCAGAGCAAGGTGAACTTCAACAAAAATTACTAACTACCTCGCAGGACTTCATCCCTTCTCTGTTGTCTTTGTCACACGCACCGTCATCATCATCGTAATCATCATAATTATCGGTGACTTTATTTTTATGGGGAGTATTTATTCGGCAGTGGCCGGTTGGCACTAGTCAGGGCTAAAGCTGCAAATAGCGCACATGACTTGGCACGTACAGCTCGAACACGTTTCCCCAGTCTCTGCGAACTATTGCGATCGCCTGGGATTAACGAACATCCCTTGTGGTGAAGTGTTGGGGCTGCGCATTCGCCATTTTGATCCAGATAACTGTCCTTCTTGCAACACTACCTATCTTTAGCGAGTCTACGGGCGTCATTTCACGGACGAATCCGGAGGAGAGGGGGTCGGAATGTTCTATGCTTCTTATGAGTTTTGGAACAGAGCACGACCTATTTAGTTAGTTAGCTAATTAATTAACTAATCAATCAATTAGTTAGTTAGTTAGTTAGTTAGTTAGTTAGTTAGTTAGTTAGTTAGTTAGTTAGTTAGTTAGTTAGTTAGTTAGTTAGTTAGTTAGTTAGTTAGTTAGTTAGTTAGTTAGTTAGTTAGTTAGGCAGGCAGGCAGGCAGGCAGGCCGGCAGTCAGGCAAATCTGGTTTCATGGCGCAAAAGCACTAACTATCCTGCGCCAGCCACACCAAACAAACCATAACCTAGATTATCAGCACCGGCTGTTATTGAGGGCTGTAGAAGCAGAAACAGCTCAAGGTTTTTAGGGGCGAAGCTCCTTAGGGTGTGGGTCTGTCCCTCCTCTGTAGTAATAATAGCAGGTAGGTAGCCACGTGTAGTGGAATGTACCCACTCCACGTGATAAAGATGACTATGACGCAGTATAGTGGAATGTACCCACTACACGTGAATAACGATGAAGTATAAGCGCGTTCCAGTATAGTGGAATGTACCCACTACACGTGATAACGATGACGCTGATGACCATGAAGTATAAGCGCGTTCCAGACCACACATTCTCTTTCTGCCATGGATGAAAACGATCGAGCTTCGCCCACTCATCATCATTCACTTCGTGGATATGGCGTCATTTTTTTGGACTGAAGACTTGCTTTTTCACAATCTGCACTGATTTTTCTTTTCTTGCAATACTCATACTTACTGTCTCTCTGTCTCTATCACTACGGCATCATACCTCGTTATACTATCGCGTTATCGGCACGCGAGGCCCCGGAATGAAAAATGAATATTCCCCCCGTATTGACAAAAGCAGAAACGAAGGAACATGTCCGAGTTAGTCCTAACACGTTTATTAACGTACGTCACGCATCGCCGATTGCATTCACTAGGGGGTAATTAATTTTGTCGCGTGCGGCGCACTAAACCGCTGCAGCATGTAGCGGGCGCTGAGGATGATTGATGTGAGAGCCGCTAACTATATATAACCACGTGCTGTGTAAACCTAAGCATAAAAAAGCCACCGTTGTGCAATCGACTGGCACGGAACGATTTGGAAACGCTGACACGTGCGGTTCATAAGCTCGTATAGTGCATGTGCCAAGAAGCATCGACAGACTTTCCTGTAAGGCGTTGCGTTGGGTGATATTTTAAGTGCGGAGCACTTTAGTGGCCCGGGTTGTCGTGTGCTGTGATCGTATGCTGTCGTCGTCGCTTGGCGTAACGCAGGCAAAACCACATATAGCATAGCCATTAGAGCGCGCTCACGCCAAAGGTAAGTCTTCTTCCTCTTGTTCTTCGAGCGCCTTAATGATAATATTAACGCAGGCAAAACCACATATTACATAGCCAACTGCAGCATACTGAGCGCGCGCTCACGCCAAAGAGAAGACTTCTTCCTTCTGTTCTTCGAGCGCCTTGATGATGATATTAAGTGCGGAACACTTTAGGGGCCCGGGATGTCGTATGCGGTCGTAGCTTGGCGTAACGCGAGCAAAACCACGTATAATAATTGAAAAAGAGGAAGCAAGCGAGAAATAGAAGGAGAGAGAGAAAGACAGGGAGACAATAGGAAGAAAAATAAAAATAAACAGAAATAAAGGAGAAAAATAAAGTCAGAAATAACTGGAGAAGAGAACAAAGAGAGAGAGGAGGAGGAAAGAAAGAGAAAACCGAAGAGAAACAAAGAAGGCTGCCCAGCTCCGCGCACTTCCTTCAGGCTTGGCACCACTAAGACGAAGCTGCCCGAATTTTTTTTGCTTTTTAAGGCGAAAGCCTTAAATGCCTCATCAAACACGAAAACTAGCCATCGGCGTCCCGCGTCGGCGGCCATTTAACGCGAGTGATGCGAAAATTCATCATCACTTGATGACGTCACCATGTCACTTCACAATGACGTCACAGACCACCAAAGTTTGTGACGTCATGATAAGGTGATGACGTCACCACGTGTCATGGTCTCCTGGTCACACGTGCACCGATCACGGAGGCTGTGCAAAACAAGCTGAAGCGCAGAAAGCTTGCAACGCCTCCGATCTTGGAGGCTGTACAAAACCACGTTAGGTGCAAAAAGCTTTCGTAGGCGGGCGTGGAGGGATCAATACATGGACTGAGAGCAAAAGAGGAAGATGGCTTTCGCCTTCTATTCGTCTCAGGCGATTGCACAGGGGACCCCGTGAGCTTTCTGTTTTCGGAATGGTCAAGCCACACGGAAGGAGCGCTAAGTTGTCTGCATATAGGAGGCCGTAGTCACCCTCCCCCCTCCCTCCCCCCCTTCCAAAGAAAATAATAAAGGAAATAAAACAACTGGAGCAATCGCGTAAGTACGATCTGGTCGGAACAGGTAACCGCAGAGTCGCGACGGTTCGAGGCAGGTTGTCACGCGAAGGGTGGGCCTCGTACCGTTTTCACATGCGAGTGGATCTAATGTCAGCGAAGTCGTCCGGATGGGGCCTTTTCTTATTTGGTCGTCGTACGCTCGTTTTACCGATAGCTTCGATTGTAATCACATAAACGACGGCTGTTTGCAGCGGTCGATCATACTGAATGTCTAAGTCGCATATACTCTGCGTATATAAACGGCAAATGAGAAGGATTGCTTTGGCGTCTGCTTCCCACAATGCGAGGCTGTGTAGGTTTGAGGACTGCGAACTTTGGCTAGGAGACAAGATGTGTTCTGCGATCGGTGATATTAGGCCGTTTTAGAATAGGATACGCAAAAAATTACCGTTCGTTGCGTACGTATACGCGGTTTAACGCCTCAAAACGACTCGGGCTATTCGCCTCGTGTGCGACCGATGGCGGCGCTGCGAACGGCGCTCCGGTGACGCAAGGGAGGGGGGATTCGGCTTTTGTCGTCTGCTACGTTCTGGCTAAATCAGCAGCATTTTCGTTATAGTTCGCCTCGCGTCGCACGGCGTTCCTCGACTACTAGCTGCATTTTCTTATGATATTTCTTGAGATGACTGCTAGCATTACATGAGTTTAAGAAACGTTAGCATTTAACATATCTTCTGTATACCGACAGCTATCGCGGTCAGGTTCATCCCCCGAGTTCGTAGCGTCACTCACTGGGCTGGATGGCGTTGAAATAGCTCACGTGAAAGCGCGAACGCCCCCGCCAAGTGAGTTAAAGAGAGTCTCCGCTGCTTTGAAATCGCGGCGCGATCAATTTTGCGGCTTATTCGCAAAAATCAGCGTTGTGTAAACAGACTTGAGATGAACGAAAATTCAAGCTCCACTCCGAACTGTAGTCATGTAGACTTGTGCAGACACGACAGCCGACAAAATGAAATAGATAAGTTCATCGACCAGCGGGTTATTGCGGACCACTAGCCTAGATTGGCGAGCTGGATGCAAATAAGATCGCTCGGAATGAAACGCCAGCAGTGGTGCGCGTGGTACAGTTCCACTCTTATGATTAGAGATAAATGCGTTCATGAGCCGCATTCATGTTTTCGATCGCGCAGTGCTGCCTACTCGACTGTGCGAGCCTGCCAATGGTAATGACAGGATGGCGCGCACTATATCTAATGCTTGGGCAACGCGATCCGCTGCAGTGTTCGCGTTTCACTTGATACCGATAGTACAGCTTCGTAAACATTAGGAAAAATGAGCGAATGTGTCCAGGAAGAGGAGAAAGAGAGCTCTTTCCCACCATTCCTTTGGCCCCTGTGGCTGATTATTGTGATTCTTTACCGTGCTGTAACAAGATTGAATATTTTAAGCTGGGAGCCTTAGATTCCACATAAATTGCGAAAATTGACCGTCGGCGTCCCGCGTGCCAGCGTCAACACGAGTGATGTGAAAATTCATCACATGATCACGTCATCATGACATCCCAGACCGACAAAATTTGTGACATCATAACGTCATGTCACATGATTACGTCATCACATGACATCGTCGCTTTGCATTGCCTCCGTGATTGGTGGGCCGATCTCGGAGGCGATGCAAAACCAGGGGATGAGTAGAAAGCTTCAATGCAAAACCACGTTACGTCCAGAAAGCATTCGGAGCCGGGCGGCGAAGGAACAATACATCGATTCAAGAAAAAGATGGCTTTCGCCTTCGAGTCAACTTAGGCAAATGCATAAGGAACTCGAGTCTCTTTAGTACAGTGATTGCACCAAGCCACATCAGGAGCCGACCGTTGAGACTGATTTACAGTATTTTATTGCAAATACATCTTTCGATGCGAAAGCTTTATATTTATCAACGTTAGTATGATTACACTAATTCTGTTCAGCATATTTTCAGACCACCGTGAACGAGTGAACAAACGTCGATTTATTAACGTATGGATTAAAATATGTTGCAAAAAATAGAACAAAAACAAAAGAAAGTCGCTCCGGACAACCTACCGATATTTCATATCCCCGTCGTGCATCCCCTTTAGACTCACCCTGTTTATTTCGTGTTTCAATTTAAAGTACTTACGACGTGCTTACACAGCAGCTGCTAAAAATGTGTATTTAATCAAACGTTGTGGCCGGTAACGCCACTTAATTTATTTGAATGACATCACACGTCGTTTCTCATGCTCCGAACAAGTGAATTAAATCGAAGGAGCACGCTTGGCAGCCGAACACGCGCAGCACGCGGTATATATTTATTGCGCTTTAACGCAGACATGGAAGCTGAAGCCCGAACGCTGAAGTCAGTTATCGAAAACGGGCAGGAAAGTCATTTTGAGTGCGCCACGGCCATAGTACAGTCGCGAAAAGAAAAATTCACCATAGAAGCAGATGTACACATGGATGGCTAGCAGACGACAACAGGAGAAATCGACGCAGAACGTGCTCCTGACGGCAACTCCGCTCGAATTCGATGGGCATTTTGCTTGAACATTCAGTACAAATTGCTTTATCAACTCGCCCACCAATGTTTCAATAACTCGAGCGCGATAGACAGGCTTGCAGCGTCGAGCAGCCTTCATGTAGCGAACGCGCGCGCGAAGAGCTGCATCTGAGTCCTCTCCCTGACGTCACACGCGAGAGGGCGCCACTCCAAGATCTCGAGGCGAATAAGAGACGCTGTAGTGGAGGGCTCCGCATAATTTGGTGTTCCTTAACGCGCACCGATACCGCAGAGTACGCGCGGGTCTCTAACATGTCTAACGGAGAAAAGGAGCCGACGACCCGTCTAACGGGCGCGGAGGCACCCGAGTAACTGTCGCCTAGTCGGAGCACAACATCCTCGAGGTTCTAGGCTCTGAGATTATCGGACTCTAATAGCCGTAATCTTAAGATAGGGAACATCCGCGCCCTGCGAGGCCGGGGACTTCCTACACGCCGGATGTATAAATAAATGTTATTTCTCTCTCTCTCTCTAACATGTCGCCTCCATCGAAATGTTACCGCCGCGGTAGGGATCGAACCCGCGACTTTCGGGTCACCAGTCTAGCGCCGTAACCATTGTACCACTTAGGCGGACAACGTCGAAGTAATTTTTCGTTTGATGCCTCAACGATCCGCAGCTCAACTCGTCGTGTGCGCTTAAATTAATTGAATGAGTTCATCGAAAGAGCGGACTGTCATCTTATGGGTATGTGCTTAATTATTAAGATGGCACATAGCCCCTACACAGCAGTCTTCTTTCACTCCTCTGTCCATAAGCGTGCGCAGGGTTCCCCTTCAGGGGGGGCGAAGGTTCGTCGCAGCGCCCCCCGTCCCTATTATGTCAATGTATAAGGCTGACTTTGCGCCCCCCCTATCGCCCCCCCCTACAATGTATAGGGCTGACTTTGCGCCCCCCCCCCCCTTCTCGCCCCCTTGCCACCCCCCCCCCCCCCCCCGGGCGCACGCCTATGCCTCTGTCTACTCACGTGAACCAAAATAGCTCCTTGGTCTCACCACATCCGCACTCAAGTCTCGCGCGGTTTGTATTTACTCCGACGTGCTAGGCAAAGTAAGTGTGTTCTTTTTTTGTTTTATGTATAAGCACCCTTAGATTACTTCCTCCACAAATCCGATCGTCTTTATTCGAGCTAACAAATTTTTCGCAAAAAAAACTGCTCAAACTAGGATAATAGTTGCGTAGGCAGAAAGCTTCTTTGTCGTTGCGAATCATTTGGAACAATTCCTTTGCTCCGTAACGTTTCCACTTCCAGGTAAATGCATGTTCACCACCAACGCCATGTAGTGTGTCTTTTTAAGTGGCTTCCTGCCGTGAAACGCTCACCTGCATACTTACCTGGTGTCGGACTACCGGTGGTCATGGTGGCCGGGGTCCCGTGCCGAGGCCCGTCCATTGCACTGCGGTGGGCTGAAGCACGCCACTACTCCAAACTGGGGTAGGTGGGGCATGTAATTTTTGGTAGTGGGGCTAGGCGTACGCGCCAGCCCCTACCTTACGAAAATCAAAAGAAAGATGCAACTTGTCGCTTACGCTTCCCCTTTAAAAGCGGGACGCGATACGGTTATGAAACCCTGTTCGCATTACTGCCGCCATATTGTTTAGGGGCAGGATACAGTTTCCTCGGCAATTAACAAGCGGAAAGTAAAATAAAGTACCGCTGCTGGCTACCTAAGGGCGACTTCCACTGTTTTCTCGTCAAAAAAAAAAAAAAAAAAAAAGAAGACCACCGACTACTACGGCAGCCTCGCCGATTTTTGCGGATTTTGCTGGCAGTGTGGAATAAATTACATACGATGAAGCATATCGTCACGCACCGCCGTTACGACCAGTTCTCCGGGATTGGCAGTATCAGAGGCGTACAACGACCAGGAATTCCTGTCGCGGTACCGGTTTTCCAAGCGAGCGGTACTACACCTGTCGGAAATGCTGCCGCTGCGCCCAAAGGACAACGAACGCTGTCATCCGTTCCGCCATTGCATGCCGATAACATGCGTGAAATATATTTGAGAGGTGAAGTTCTTTCGCTTGCTTCCTTACGCAGTTTTAGTGAGGCGTCAGCAGCAGCTCGGCAGACGCAGGCTTTCGTTAGAAATGGCTGGCAGCACTAGTAGAGCTGCTGCGGGCGCCCCACCACAATTTTTTCAACGCCTCAACACACCACGAGGTGGCGACCTTAGCCTGCAGCGTCGGCCTCTCTCATAGCATCCATCCATACCAAAAATAGCTCTGCAACGCGCGCCTGCCTCGCCTGGCCGTAACACCGCGTTCCCCGCTTACGCTCGCCACGAGAAAAACCGCGGCCAAGCTGCAGGGCAAACACGACGCGCGTTACATTTCCCTGCAGTGCGGCCGTGGTGTTCATACACTCTTTAACATGCCGCGGTATGGCGGCCTTAGTACAAGTTCTGCGCTCAATAAGTGACGCTCTTCTGGCTGTCACGCCGTTTTTTCTGATTGCGTTCTCACCATGAACTACTAAAGCTACCACGGGTTTGTTTAATCATTGATCATGGACATTAGTCGTCGGGATAAAGATGTACCATCAAGCGTCAACGTTGGTACATCCACGTTGTACGGTGCTATAGCTGGCAGACACCAATAAACATTCTGCAAGCTCTGTAGTATCAATGTACAGTAAGCACTCAACTACTACTGTAAGGACACGTTTTACTTTCGTGTTATACCGATTCCTATGACGGTGGGATCAAACATGTTTTTTTTCTTTCATAGAACGTGGAGGAACTACATGCTGAGAGAGTTGATGCTGATTCGGAAACATTTAATTTTCGCGACAACCACGAGACAGGAATGAATTCGCGAACGGCTCGAGCACAACACGAACGTTGCGCACACGCGCTAGCCTTTATATTTTGTCCGTGTATTGTGCAACATATGGAGTGAGAACATTGTTTGGCTATTTAAATAAAATCGTTTAAGCCCTCCCCACGCAAATTTTGTGGTATCAGCTTAAAGGCCAACTCCGGCGATTTTTCGAGGTCAATGGATCGCAATGAAATTCACTGGGTACGTTCCTTTGTACATTTCCGTCATTTATGACAAATTTCAAGCTTGAGAGATGCGCTGATTGTTTGCAAATGAATTGCCTGCAAACGCCCACCCGGCTTCCCACAATTATTGGCAACATTGCGAGTGTGACGTGTTGGTTTGCCGGTCGACGGAAGTGACGCAGCCGATGGGTTCGCTAACTTTGGCCGCTACAGCGTATATTGTGCTGGCCACAAGGCGACGGTGTTTGGCCGGCGCTTCGCTGGTTTTGCGCGCGATTTTCTGTTCTCTGAGGAGGAGCGTGCGATATTCCGCGCCGGCGGGACCAGCATGCCTCGCACGACTTGCGGTTCGTAACAAACTACTACGTCATACGTAGACAGTACACTCACTTGGGTTTCGGTTTCGGTATAGCGCCTTTTTGCTTATTAAAAATTATTTTCGAATTTGCTGAGCATTTCAGCTATCGGGCGCGTGACAAGAGTGTCTCAGGAACATAAAAGTACCATTACCGTGACACGGTCAAAAAATCGCCGGAGTTGGCCTTGAACAAACCACTTTTCTTCCCAAGATCCTTTCGGAGAGCTCGTTCATAGTATCGCTTATTTGTTGAGCAGCCCTTGTTTTAACAGCGAAGCTGTTCTTGGTCGAGCCTTTCATGTCCGGGATCCGTGGTAAGGCTTGTGTGCATCACAAACGGGTATGCGCCACAGGCATGGGGTAAATCCCCCTACTCACTACCGGTCCATTAAATATGCAGGCAACAGTTAGCCCAACAAACGGGTATGTGCCACAGAAATCTGTGCGGCCCATCAGAAAAATATAATCCGTGGACGCGGCCAGCGGTTACAATGGCCCTCCGTAAGGGGGGTCCTGTCAGTAACTCCTCAGGATCAATTAAAGTTAATTGTCTGTCTGTCTGTCTGTCTGTCTGTCTGTCTGTCTGTCCATAAACACGTATGTGTCACATAAATTGGGTAAATCCTCCACTAAAAGGAAGAAGGCAACAGTTAGCCCAAAAAATGGCGTGTGAGTTATGATGTTCACACCTCTGTCACGTGATACTCTGTGCTTATTAAAAAGTGAAAAAGTGGTGGCTATACTGCCACCTCAAAGCTCAACATAGGGTGTTTAATAAATAGCGCTAATACAACACATCTGAAACACGGTGTCCGCGAAGCAGAATGCTGCTTTGAGCTAGTTGGGGACTGGTTCATAACTGAGGATACGTTTGGCGCAAATCAAACGAGGACACATAACACAGACACATAACACGGCGCCCGTCCTGTTCTTTTGTGTTATGTGTCCTCGTTTGATTTGCGCCAAAAAGTATCCTCAGTTATGTCGGCGAAGCGGAGCTGGATGAATTTTTCATTGCGTCTGGTTGCATAAAGCGCCCCCGCAACAGATGGTGAATATTCGCGTCTATTGGAAGCCGGATATTACAGTATACGCTTCTGAACAGTTCACTGATTCCCTCAGGTCCTCCCCCCCCCCCCTACAGTCATTTAAGTCTCATGGGACGGAAAGTGTTTAGGGTCACCAAAGTTTTAGACGGCGCGAAGAAGATGCGACGAGAACAGGAACTCATACGCCCAGACGAAGTGTTCCTTCTTCGCGCAGTTTAAAGCTCTGCTGAATCTACGAACCGACTACCCGAACAACGTGCCTTGCTTAGTGTTTAGGGCTCCGTTTAAGCCCGCAGTATCCGAACTTTGCAGGCCCGATTAAGACGTCGAATCTCCGCCAGCTTATGTAGTGGCGCACGCAAGACTAAGCCTTGATTCCCCTCACATCGGAGTTATGCATTCGACGTACGCAGAGGCAGACGCTCGTATTAGTGATACTTCGTCGCCCAAAGTTCTCAGCGGTCGTTATCAAGTGATGACTTATGACTGAAACGTGGTTCCATCCCGGCAGCGGCGACCGCATTTCGATGGAGGCGAAATGCTAGAGGTGCGTGTATACTTAGATTTAAGTGCACGTTAAAGCACACCAGGTGGTCGAAATTTCCGGAGCCCTCCACTACGGCGTGCCTCTTAATCATGTCGCAGTATCAGCTCGTAAAACCTCAGATATTATTAGACAGTTATAGTTTAACGAACTTAGCGGAATAGCGGGATCGAAATGGTCGTGCACAGTACGCTAAACGACCTGTAGCGTTTAACGTACACGCTCTATTTTTCAGATTTAGAGTTGCCGCGTCTGCGTGGTTTAGGTAGTGCACGTAAAACATGACGGCGGTTTCGAACGCCCTCTTTGAACTGAATTTAGCGTTGCTATCGAAGGGTTCATTTCGTTTGGAGCAAATGACTGTGTTAAATGGCTTCGCTTGCCTTAAGGCAGCTTGCGACTAACGAGTATTACGGATAACTGCGGGGAGTATTTGAGATCGCTTCCCATTTCGAACGTTCCTAGGCCTAACGAGAAGATCGATGCAAACAAATCTGCAACATATAAGATTTTGCTCTTGGTGCATGGTTCGGGCTCATTCACTTTTATTATTACTAGAAAAAAGCTGTGATATTACGGCATGGGGGGGGGGGGGGGGGGGGGGACGCAGGCGAGCATTTTCATATATATATTTTTTTTCATTTCTCTTTTTGTAACGCATTCACCCTCCTCTAGGTAACGCCACCGCCACAGCTTGTGCACGTAATTAAACGCTATCTCGCTATAATAAAACCCGCTGTTCGCAACGAACGCCTTTATTCCCTTAATATCCGCTATCACGCTTACGCTAAGTTAAAATTGTCTATTATTATTACTGCCACGTCGCTTGGAATTTCCATCCACTACCGGCGCCTGGAGTTGAAAGTCGGCTGATCAACAAGCGTTTGGGAGGATGGTTATTTGAAATAGTTACCAATTATTCGTAATTAATAGAGAGCGAAAAAAGAAATATACGAAGACCCCTACATAAACGTCCCGCATTTCATTCCAATAATTGCGTATGAATACGTAAGATTCTTACGTAAATACATGGCAAATATATGGATTCCGCACGAAAACGTATGGAATTGTTGGAAAGGCATACGAAACGTTTCAGTAGGGATTAAGCGGAGGCACGAAGCAACACTACACCTAGCTACTAATTTATTCATTATAAAGAAAAAGCGTTATTTCATACAATTTTTTCGTTTTCAAGTGTTTTCATATTATTTACGAAGCCCTCCACTACGATGTTTCTCGCAATCATATCGTGGTTTTGGCTCGAAAAGCGCCGCAAGTTCTCAATCAATCAGTCGATCAATCAATCAATCAATCAATCAATCAATCAATCAATCAATCAATCAATCAATCAATCAATCAATCAATCAATCAATCAATCAATCAATCAATCAATCAATCAATCAATCAATCAATCAATGTGGTCTGCATTCTATCCTGAGGAAGGTTCAGCCAGAAGCAGAACCCTCAGACCCATTTTTGTTTGAATAAGAACGTCTACGATACAGAAACCGCCACCAAAGCCCTTCCGCGAAGAAGGTAGCTTTCTTACACACATAGTAATTTTACAGCAAAACCCGCTTTACAGGAAGCTTTTGCCAATTTGTATGATTGTGTACGATGTGAGGAATAGCCAACTATGACCATACAGGGCGAGATCAGGATATACGTAAAGGGAAAAAAATAGAGTGGAGAGAGAGTGGATGGAGGGAGTTTTCGACGTCACAGAGCGTGGTATGCTCTATACCGTACGCAAGCAACAAGTTCTGTTGCTCTCCGTTTACCCGTCGTGGGGTCACCAGTTTCTGCGCCGTTGCGTTGCTGAGGCCCCACAGTTTAGAGTAAACAGTAGCATGGATTCCCAACACGCCCCTTCGTACGTTTTCGCAATGAAGGTCTTAGTTTCTGAACCGCACTAATAGATAAGATCTCCGTTGTTAGTTACTTCCTCGGTATATTTCCAATTTTCTTGAAAACTAGTTAGCCCGCAAGGAGCACCTCTCCGGCCGTTTACATGGTTATGATATTGCCATGAACGTTTATTGTTTTATGTTGACGTATTCGGGTTTCACCCGCATGAACTATTAGCAACGCTCGGCGCAGACCGCGCCGGAGTGTTTGGGAAGCTTCGTGATTGTTTGAGATCATTCCGTCGAGATAACGCACAGGCCGTGGATACTCAGGTTTCTTGGAGAGCATAGCTAGGAGATCACCAGTGATAACGCTGGAAGTTTCGATGACGTGTGTATAAAAGACGATGCGTTCCACCGATGATCAGATTTACCGACCGCTGCCGACGGTTCTCGCCGCTATCACTGCACAATAATTATAATAATATCTGGGGTTTAACGTCCCAAAACCACGATGTGATTATGAGAGACGCCGTAGTGGAGGGCTCCGGAAATTTCGACCACCTGGTGTTCTTTAACGTGCACTGGCATCGCACGGCACACGGGCCTCTATAATTTCGCCTCCATCGAAATGCGACCGCCGCGGCCGGGATCGAACCCGCGCCCTTCGCGTCAGCAGCCGAGCAGCGTAGCCACTGTTCCACCGAGGCGGACTGTCAGTGCACAGAGTGAATTGCCTGTACCTCGATTTTTCATTTTTCGTTCACAAGATCACCCAAATGAAAGAGTTGCGCATTTCTCACTCCAGCTGCCGCCTTCTCGACAATATATGGGATGTCCAAACAAATGTATTTCCGTGCACGACATTGTGCGCATCCAGTAATGAAAAGTGCTGGACAAGGCTTCGCAGTTCGTCTGAATTCCAAGCAGACCGACCACAGCCAGGACCTTGTACATCGCTTCGCGTATTTAACACACAGCTGAAGTCGCCTAATTAGAATAACGTGACGACCATCGAGATAAAAAAGAAAATCCAAATCTCGAAAAAAAATTATTAGAGTGCCCAGCTGGTGCTGACCCATACACACAAGCAATATCCTCAATCTAAAAGAAAGGTAGATGCAATCTAAAGCTAGAACCCTACCCACACCGTCACAAAAAACATGGTGACCCCTCAATAAAGCCCGATTAAATATAATAATGCCTACTCCCGTAAAACGAGTTGTAGCGAAAGAGAAATAGCAATCTAGGTTGAACTTTCGTTTAAAAGCCTATCACGTCAGATAGCGAGAAGAAATTGGTTTCCTGCAAGCACAAAACATCGCAATTCGCGGCACGGGCTACACTAATCACCTCGGCCTGCTTGGCCACACTGCGAAAACCTTGAACTTTCAATGAAATAATATTCAGTATAGCAGCCATAATGAAAAGCAAAGGACTAACCTGGATACACAGTTCTAGACAGTTCTAGCAGGCGCGGGAGCGGGTGCCCCGCGAGCGGCTCAGTCATTTCTTACGGCCAGGCGACCCACCGGAGGCACGGGGCTTCCGGGGCCGCTTTGAAGTCCGCAGGGGACTTCTGTCTCTGCTGGGGGGCTTCCGAGTCGCTGCTAGATATCCGGTGGCGCTTGGTGCCAGGGCTCTTGAGCGAGGAGGGTTCAAAGGTGTCTAAACTGCCCCGCTGACGTTGCTGGGGGGGTGGTGTCGTCGTCTATTCGCAGGGCCGTCTCACTCGTGGTGCTGTTAGAGTCCTCATAGATGGAGGCTTCGTCGTCTTGGGACGGAGTCTCCTCGATGACAGGAGGGCTTACGGGGGATTGGGCAGCCTAGTGGTGAGCGTCAGATATCACGTCGCCATCTGTGACGCGTTCGCCAAGAGGCGCTTTGTCTGGCGAGGGCTCGACCTGCGGTTCCGTGGGAATGACCGCTGGACGCGGGGCATTGGACGGGTCCTCAGGGCTTCGAGGGATTGCCGGGTCCGGGCTGGCCGGGGACGCAGTGGGCGTTTGCTGTGGCGTCGCAATTTGCACAGCTTGGTCTTGGCAAGTGACCGGGGCTGGCTTCGACGAACCGTCGCACATGTACTAAGACGGCGTTCCTGGTTGAAGTGGCGGGAAATTCTTGGACGCCGCCTCCGAGTACGACTGGCTGATGGTGCAGGCGACGGATGGCGTGCGGGTCACCACAGCGGCGGCACGGCTGCGAACAGCCCTTCACGTAGTGGCCATTAAACGCCGCACCTTCCACAAAAAGGAGCAGTGCAATTCATACGGAAGTGGGGACTATCTCCACATCGACGGCACACCCGCTGGATCCCTTTATAGTCTCAGGTTACACGATGGCCTGCGACTTTCAGGTAGTTGGGCACAAGTGACGAGGTTTCCATTTCCATTCGGATGTATCGCGTCCCAGTGGTCACGGTTGGGCAAGACCCCATGATTCCTCTGCTGATGTGCAACACCTTCCCGTAGGGGGACGATGCTTGTGCGAGGACCTCACTGTGGACGCGGCACGGCAGGAGCAGGATGGTGACTTGAGTGACTTGGGGCCCCAGGGGCACGACGGCAACGCGCTCTCCTCGGATGATGAGGTGCGCGACGCGTCTACGATTTGAGCCAGGGCGACTTCGCTGTTGACGGTGACTTGATAATTTCGGCCTCCGAAGTGCTGGACATAGTACACTGGATCTGGACGACAACGGCTGGCTTGCCATAGTGGGAGCCCGCCAGCCCATGGACGCTAGAAACAAATTCCACCAGACTGAGAAGCTAATGGAGCTTATTCACGCAGAACGGCTGTAGTTACGATACTCAGCAGAGAGAGCAACACGAATAAACGCAGCGCACACAGCTTGAGTCATCCTGAAAAGCCACCCTGCTCGATCTGGTCATACTGCAGAGTTCTGATGCCTTCTCAAATAACTTTACGCGTAACCTACAGAATAAAAAGTACCGCAAAAAAAGAACATTAAATTTCCATTTCATCATTTAACCAAAGCAATGCAACATAATGCTTATGTCTGGAATGATGCAGTTTAAATGTCTGCCACCAATTCCTTACTAAGCAATGGATAGGTTCAAGCAAAAGAAACACTGATAGTCATATGAATGAATGAATGAATGAATGAATGAATGAATGAATGAATGAATGAATGAATGAATGAATGAATGAATGAATGAATGAAAAGCAGTTATCATGCATACACGGGCGGTAGACGCACCGGGTAGACCATTCAAGCCTCAAAAACGCTGCATCTCCATGCGGTTCAGATGACGCACGTGAATGATGAATCTTGCGCCGTCGATATTGCAGAGTTGTTAAAGAGACGGGCCACCGTAGCGAGTGCTCATGGGAACACTGCAGCCTACATTATCCAACACTGGACAACATTACCCGTCATTTAGCCGACACAAGCCAATTTTCAGTAATTTAGCCAACAATAGCCGATATTAGCCATCATTTGCGCTACGCTATAGCTTGGATGGTACGCTTACTTGTCGCGGCGAACTGTACAGTCATGCTTCCCTTCTGCAGTAATGCGGTAGTATTTTTATATAACGCTCAACGTAAGAACCCATGCATCTCTATAGACAGCAGCGCGTTACCTTGTGGACGCACGTCTTTTTTTTTTTGGGGGGGGGGGGAGGAGAGGGCAGAGGGAGGTAATCCTCGAATGCTTGCATATTGGAAATACACGAAAGAAGAGTGGGTAAAAAATTCCTTGGGCAGCCAAATACATGTCGGGACGAAAACCTAGCACCGCGAAGAATTTTGTTTTTTTTCGTTTTGTGCATTTAATGTATTTATCTCTTTATAACGGCGATCGTCTTACGTGACAGAGAGAGGAACGGACATTTTTCTTGTTGAGTCGCATAAAAATGCTTACGCTCTTAAACAATTGAGGCAGCTTTGCACTAGTGGTGTCAAGCCTGAAGGAAGTGCGGAGTTGGGCAGCCTTCATTGTTTCTCTTCGATTTTCTCCTTCTTTCCACCTATTTTTCTTTCTTTTTCTCTTTTTCCCTTTTTTTCTGTCTTTTTCTCTCTCTAGATTTCTACTTATTTCTATTTCTTCTGCCTTTTTCGATGCTGCCAGATATCACGGTGGAGATAAGTACGTTGTTTCGGTCGTGGACGCGGGAGGCAACCTGGTTAATTCAGCCTCGATTTACACTAAGTTTGCCCATGTGGCGGAGGAAGCGGCGATCGCTCTGGCTTTTCACAGCGCAAAAGATACCGCTGTTGTCTTCTCGGACTCGCGCACGGCAGTTAGATCTTTCTCGAACGCCCTTGTGTCTGAACAGGCTCACCGTATTGTGACCAAAGCACTTCAAGGAATCCGGGAGTGCAGCAAAGGTGGGTACCACATCACGTGGTTCCCAGCCCATCTAGACAACTCAGTTAACCCGCTCGGATGTAACCCTAACGAGCAGGCTCACCGAATAGCGCGCGATTTCACGTACCGCGCTGTCGCGCATAGCCAGGCTCGTAACGAGGTCGACATCTCTAAAGATCCGTTATGTACTTTTCATGAAATTGTTTCCCACTACCGTTTGGCCAGGCAAAGGAACAATGGGATGAGTTCCTGACGAGCAACAGTCTCCACTCCCAACTCCAGGCCGTCCAGAGGGCCCATGACATAGCGACGGAACTTCGACTTCCGGTCCCATCGTGGGCGGAGCCACCGACTTGATCTGGGGGGGGGGGGGGGGGCCTCTGGCTCCTCTCAATATCAGTTCCTCAGGACTCAAATAAAGTTCTTGTCATGTCATGTCTGCCTTTTTCCTTTCTTTCTCTATCTTTCTATTTCTCTCTTGCTTCCCTTTTTTTTCTATTTTTATTCGTGGTTTTGTATGCGTTACTCCAAACGACGACAGCATACGACAGCCCGGGCCCCTAAAGGGCTCCGCACTTAATAACATCAAGGCTTAACGTCACCTGGCTAGGCCCACTCGGCAACGGTCAGGTTAAACCTGACCGCCCCCGCGCGTGGACGGCCAGGAAAGAATTGAGAGAGAGGAAAGCTTTATTAATTTCCGGCAGATTGCTGGGCTGGGCACTTACCCTAGGAGCTAAGGGAGAGACCGTGTCTCCTGGCAGCTTCATCGGTCTGCTGGGTGAATTGATTATATTATTTTTTTAGGTATTTTCAGTATTGAATATTGATAACAAAAAAAAAACCGTACATAATAAGGTAAGAGTGGGATAATTGTTTTTTCAGACATACAGACCAGACATTTTAATCATTATCCCGAATATAAATTAAATAGAAAAAGCGCGTCTTTCTTAAAATTAAATCATTACTATTATAGAAATATTACTGAAATACGCACTTCTTTTTCTATTTTTTTAACACGAAAGTGTTTTATGCCGGGGTCCACAAAGTATAGCCGTTACGGATATGACGTTGATATAATTAACGCTACCAAATGAGAAAGAAAAATCATTATGAAAATGTTCCCCCGCCGGGAATCGAACCTCTGACTCCTTGGCCCGCGACGACGGGTACGCGGTTTCTTACCGACTAAGCCACCGCCGCATCTGGAGAGTAACCTGCCAACGCACCTTATATCTCTCACACATTCTCTCTCGCATGGGGCTCTCTGTTGGCGTGGCTTAGGCGTGGCGGGTCGGTGTCGCCGCCTGTGAGCGGGGAAGAGAAGTAATGCGGCATGACACTTACTAGCGCCGATAACGAACGATTAGTCGACGAGGCAGTTAAAGCAGGCGTCAGAGATTGCACGCCGGCGCACAATCTCGGAGGCAATGCTTTAACTGCGTCTCGATAGCTGTGAAAAACATTGGCCGCGCTAGCATCGGATAGTCGCCGATGTAGCTATGTTCTTTGCCTTTAGCTTCGTGTTAGCGTGTGACGGCTCTTTGTCGGAGTAGTGCATCTTCCACATGCACCAACGTTGTTTCGCCGACGGCTACTTCGAGTGCGATAGCACCGACGAATGAAACTGCTGCAGTGAGCACGGCCGCAAGACAGCGATGTCGACGGGCGAATGTCGTGCCTTGGTGGTGCGAGAAAGAGACCAGCAGGACGTAGAACGCCCGTGCGTGCTCGCGGCTCAAGCTACGAACGTTGGCCTCCCGCGTTGCTGAAGCGCAGCGTGGTAATGTATGCATGAGCGCAGGAGTAGGTTATCTTATTACTCAGGCGCGCACACCGTACCACTTCTCTTTGAAGACGCGCATATCGAGTGCCAGTGTCAATTACGTGCTTGTTGGTGCCTTTGCGCTGGATTCACGATACGCTGGGTCCAGGTATATCATGTTGACAACTTCAGCTACAACAACGGTTAATTCATGACCATGGACGTTAGTCGTCGCGATGGAGATTTGCCACTAGGCGTCAACGTGGGTGTGTCCACGCCAAACGGTGCTATAGCTGTCAAACACCAATAGACATTGTACAAGCTCTCATATATCGCTACGCAATAAGCTCTACTTCTGCGAAGACGCGTTGTACCTTCGTGTTATACCGATTCCTATGACGGAGGGATCAGCCATGTTTTCTTTTTTTTTTATGTAACCAGCCTGTTACACGCCTCACCACTGCTCGGCGCAGGTTGCGCCGGTATGCCTCGGAACGTTCCCGATTATTTCAGTATCTTCCGACAAGATTTTGCGCACAACGCGAACAATGGAGTTCATTCTGGAACTACCGCGGGCACCAACGACAAGGCTGGAATCTTCGATGCCACGTGTATCGCTGATAAGATTACCGACATCTGTGCTAGCTGCTTTCGCTGTACTTCCAGTGTTGCTTCTTCTATAGTGGGCACAAGCCCTCTCTAAGAGGTTATTAAAAAAGGCAAAAGAAAAGTGCCTTCCCGTAACTGTCTTTCCTTACGAGAACATCTCGTAAGGAGAGACAGTTACGGGAAGGCACTTTTCTCTTCTTTCCAATAAAGCGTTTCATCTTTACCGGGTGCGTTTTGCTTTCTTTTACAGCGAAAGCTGTTATGAGATCACAACAAGGGTCGTTTCTGCGCCGTAGTTGTCCGCCGCCGCCGATGTCCGCAACCAATATCGCACGAAATAAGAAAAAACAAAATAAATATTAAAAACACCTAAGACAGAGCGGGAATCGAACCCGGGTCCTCTGCGTGGCAGCCCAGCACTCTACCACTGAGCTACCCCGCTGCTTTTTTTTTTATATTTATTGCCTGGCTTGGACAATGTACAGGGCAATCATTGCACACTCACAGAATACAAAGGATAGAATACAGATACAGAATACACAGGAACAAGCATTGCCATCAGTCCCATTTGGACTGATGTTGTCCGCTTAAAAATACCTAAGGGTTGCCAGAGGTTCAAACCTTGACAACCATTCTGGCACGATCTCCTGTATTTTACTACACTCAATGAATGCAGACATGCTTTTCCTGAAATAAATTACTGCTGGCTTAGCATCCGGGTCGAAGTGGTATCCGGCCATTCGCGCACGCCATATACAGTGGAGACCGGTCAACATGACTACATCAAATGGGACCCCATCATCATTCCTTACTGCGAGATACCTTATCCCGTGTGGATCCAATGAGCTACCCCGCTGCTGGAAACTGCGTTGCAAACTGACCCTATATGTAGGCGTCATGTCGGGTAAGGAATCGCGTTAATGTGTGTTGTAAAGCGTTTTAAAGCAGTAAAGTAAGAACCAGGCGTCACACAATACGAATTGCGTAACGGGTGGGTCGTTCAATGCTCCAACCCATTACAGAAGCCTGGGGCATAATTTTTCATCCTCGTCAGCCACACCATCAACAAAGTGCACATAATGCGTCACAAGAGTGTAGCGGGTACCGCGCTTTTCCGCAGAATGACGAATAATGGCATAGTAGACGCTTCCCCACTGCACAAAAATTATGACGATTTCTGGCGTAGTGGGTACCATGCAAGTGGGCTTGTAGTAGTTGCCCCGAGAGTGTTTAAAAAAAGGTTCAGAAAGGCCGCTCTCCCAGCTTTCGCTGTGACTGTGCTGCGCGTTGCGCGCAGGCCTGGCGTTTTTTTTTTTTTTTTTCACCGCCACATCCATAGAGTTTCCTACAATATTTGCTAGGGAGAAGTCCGGCACTGCGATCGTTCAGCCACCATGGGAATGATGGGTAGTACATAGATTTGCCTAGTCTTCGTGCTTGCGGCTTCGAACGCACTTGAGGATTTGCCTATTGCTGTGTTTTGGCTTTTGTTTTGGATAAAACAATGGATCATTGTGAGCCTCGTGAGCCGATTTGAATTAGTGAGCGTAAAAATGTCAAGGTGGTGAAGTGGAACTGCCGAACTTTCGCTGAATTTCGCCTTGCGACAAACCGGCTGCAGGTGACACGGAGCCAAACGGAGCCGGAAGAACTAATCTAAGACAAATCCATGCACACATCCATGCAAGACAAATCCATTCTATGCATGCTGGCTGAAGCGCCGTGCGTTGCAGCTCCCATAGACACTAGCATTAGATTTACGTGTCCCAACGGAAGATGCTGGCTTCAACGTTGGCCGGCATCGGTGTTAACACACTAAGTGAAGCTAACCTATTGTCCGCAATGTCCGACCAGACAGCATCAAGGACTGCTACAAAGTCATTTATAGATTTTCTGAAGAATACTGGACTTGACAGTAGACTTTAAGAAGACCACTGTGTGTTACGTGGTCATTGTACATACGCATCACCTCTTCCTGTCCCCATCATCATCATCTTTATCACTCTTTCCCTCCCTTTCCCTTTTCCCCTGTGCTGAGTAGCAGGCCAGAGCGCACAAACTCAGATCGACCTCTCGGCCTTCTAATAAATTCGCTCTCTCTCTATTTGTGTATTGTTAGGAAAGCCTATGACCACAACCACGTGACATTATCGTCTAAGCCTATGGGAAAAAAGCTTCCAGACGTGGACGCAAAAAAAAAAATAAAAATAAAATGAAATAAAATAAAGCTAGAGAAGAGCGCCACACAGCGACAACGAAGTGCAATTTCAGTGGAGGAAGCGGAAATTAAAAAAGACGTCCCGCTTGATCATTGGTATAGACGACATCTATCAAGACAGGGATAATCCGGATAAAGAAGGAAAAAAAAAACAAAGATTACAGGGGAGAGGGGAGAAGATGAACGCGCTATATCATTAGCGCGGCTCCTGTCGCCCTGTTGCTCGGGGTTTGAGATCCCGGCTCTTAATGAAATTCCGATCTCGCTGGCTCTCGAAAGGCGGGCGAGATTGCTCGCGACAAGCCGGTACCCAAAAGAAGAGAAGGTGAAAGTCGGTGACGCCAAGAATGGGGAGAAAAAAAGGAACACTGCCGTCGGTGGAGATCGGCTTAACGTGAAAGCCAAGCGTATAGAGCTGCTCTTTTCTTGCCAGCTTAGGCGTCATTCCCGAAAACTGTCAGAAAAAAAAAAATAATAACTGCAGTAACGTTTAAAAAGAAAAGGAAGTACAGTGAAAGGATTTATTTTTAACTCGGGCTCGTGGTGGTAGGGTGCGCTGTCGTCCGCTTCGTCGTTGTTGCCAGGGTGCTCCTGGGAACGAAACAAAGAAATAGATAGACCGATAAAATGTCGCGCGAAACTTATTACGGGAAACTGCAGCTCGTAAAATGGGTTGTGTCTTTTCCGCGTAAGGCTGCTGTTTATGTAGGAAAAGGTTTATTGAGTGTCCAAATAGTCCTCGGATGTATCGCCCCCTTATATCTAAAACAGGAGAAAGGAAGAAAGAGAGAGAGGGAGAAAGAGGGGAGGAGGGAGAGCGATAAACCGTGGAACAGTTGTGTGCTGGGTGAGAGTCTCCTTGAAGCAGCGCTAAGAGACAGATACTAATAATAATATCTGGGGTTTAACGTCCCAAAACCACGATATGATTAATGAGAGACGCCGTAGTGGAGGGCTTCCGGAAATTTGGACCATCTGGTGTTCTTTAACGTGCACTGACATCGCACAGTACACGGGTCCTCTACCAATTTCGCCTCCATCGAAATGCGACCGCCGCGGCCGGGATCGAACCCGCGACCTTCGGGTCAGCAGCCGAGCACCGTAGCCACTGTTCCACCGAGGCGGACAGACAGAGACTAAGGAAGGACGAACACACAAGACGAGCGCTGTTCGTCCTTCCTTGGTCTCTGTCTTTTAGCGCTGCTTCGAGGATGCATATGTACCAACTAGCCCAACTTTCTATCCTGTTGCTGGGTGAGAGTCCTATCTGTCTTGCGCTACGCACTCGGTGCAGATCACCAAGCCGTCTTTGTGGCAATAGAGAAGCAACGACGCTGAGCAAAAATTAATATACAGGTGCCACATAATACGTATACCGTGTGTGTGTGTCATTGGAGCAGCGGTAAGCATGATAATCAAGCTAATCCTAGACAATCAGGAAAGCTAAGAATAATCAGCTGAAGCTTTGCTAACGCTACGTATATCCTGGCATAGCCGAGCTAAGCCACTGCAACATTTTTTTCGAACACGGCTTTTAAATATTTTCTGTTTCTTCTCTTGTTTCTTTGTCGATTGATTATTCGACTGACGAATTTCGGCATAACCGACTCTGCAGCACCCTACGTTCTCATGTTTTCGCATCTAAATAGAAACATAAAAGAGATACATAAGTAAAACAGCGCGAACACGGACGGGTAGACACGGGACTAGCGGTGTCCGGTACGTGTTACCGCTTGCACGTTTTTGCCCTGTTTTAACTGGGGACACTTAGCCTAGCAACTGGCTCGCATTCAGACGCTGTTGCAGAGATGCAGTTATTCTCAATAATTTCTCCTCTATTAAGGGGACCTCAATTAACGTATCAGTAAGTTCAGTGTGCCACAACCAACCTCTTTTTTATCCTTTTTCTTTTTCTTTTTTTTTTTTAGCTGTCTTCGGTTCTTTAATGCACCCTTTTCCATTACTGTGCGGCTTCTTTCTTCGATACATTCGGTCTTACTTGAGAGCGCCACGATCTGAACATTGCACGAGCCTTTTCGCAATAGCCAGGACATCATCCACTTAAAGATTAGGCAGATCCCAAGTACCATGGGAATCGATGTTATGCGAAGCATCCGGAGGTAAGGTGACTGGGGTGTAGTTTTTTTTTATTGAGCGAAACGTTATGAAATGAGGCTGAAGATATGTACAAATGTTGCACAGACATGTTGAACAGTCGCATATGTTTCATATAACCAGTTGTTTACAGTTGTGTAACGATGCCAACAGAAACATGGGTATTGCCAACACCAGAAGCCGTAAGCTGATATGTAGAGCTTGTGCTTGCAAAGATGGTAGCCCTGGATAGTGCTACGTAAACCAACTACAGCGGATGGCGCTTGAGTATACAACTGACGTTAACCCGACATGACTCCTTCGTCATAGGAGTACCTATGTAATGTTTATAAAATTAGATAGCCAGAACTGCAACCAAAATATACGTTTCACCAACATTACGCCTGCATAGGGTGTTCTGCCAAAGCAGTTTCGAGATCTGACGTGGCTCTGTGGTAGAATGCTTGACTGCCACGCAGAATGCTTGGGTTTGATTCCTGCTGGGACTCTGATTTCTATTCTTTGTATTCCTTGCGTCAACGCCGCCGATGTCCGTTTTTCTTAACGCTATCGCATTTAAATTACCAATGCCTGTTCTCGCCGTTCATGGGTAGATATAAATTGTCAAAGTCCTGTGGCGCATACCCGCATTCCGCGGCCCGTGGTATGCGGGTATGAGCCACACGTGTCCGGTGAAATGAGTTTGACGACGTACGAGACGGCATTTTCACGTTATTCATCTCATGATCAGACAAACATATTCGTCAATATATCTTACCCTCCCATACAAATTTTGGTCTACCCCAAGTTAAGGAGGCCATCAGAGAGCAACCAGACGTAGGCGGCTAGATAGATAGATAGATAGATAGATAGATAGATAGATAGATAGATAGATAGATAGATAGATAGATAGATAGATAGATAGATAGATAGATAGATAGATAGATAGATAGATAGATAGATAGATAGATAGATAGATAGATAGATAGATAGATAGATAGATAGAAACGCAAAAGTGCTTACAGTACGCAAAGAAATGCTTCGCATTTAAAAACTATTGTAACGCGGCGCTACAAGGGCGCGAAAGAAGAACGAAGAAGAGAAAGAACGGGTGCGAGGGATTTTGCTGATCGGCAGCATCTGACCGTCCCTTGTCTTTTGCCTGCCGCTTCATTGAACTCATTGCAAATAAACCCATATCATCCGTAACAATATGTTGTTTCTTTCTTGTTTGTCCCCTAACCTCACCCTTATCGATTACCGGGCCTGCCGTCAGTTCAGACAGACAAGTTAAGGAAACAGAATTTCCCGTGAAGTTGTGTTTTTAGACGCGAGCACGCTGTCTCGAACGCCTAGCGCTCTTCAACTGTAATTATAACAAAGAATAAACCTTGAATCCTATTAGTTTCACTTGAGTCTGCCACGCGGTTTAACGGAGCGAACGCATGTCCTTTGATTAAAGTGAATCGAGGAGTCATACTGTGAAGGAAAAAAAAATTAACGACGCACTTGAAGCGACGACACGTTGGGAAAGTCTGCCGGGCACCGGAAATTGATTCGCGTGTCGGAGCCGCGATCAATCTCTGCCACTTCTTGGTATGTTTCCCGCGCACACGAATATTTGGTCCTCGCGCATAACGTGGCTCTTGGAAACAGTGCATCACTCTTACTCGATAACGCTTAGATCTGTGCAACATTGTGGATGTTTGTTTATGACACATGCCTATGTCAGGTGGCTATGTAAAACACGGGGGACATGTAAACGGTGCGTTACACTTACTCGATAACGCTTAGATGTGTACAGTATTGTGAATGTTTGGAGTATATGTTTCTGGCCACAAGCCTATATGTTAGATCGTGATGTAAAACATGAGGAACATGTAAACAGTACGTTACACTTACTCGATAACGCTTAGATGTGTGCAGTATTGTAAATGTTTGGAGTATATGTTTCTTACACAAGCCTATGTTAGATCGTGATGTAAAACACGGGAAACATGTAAACGGTGCGTTACACTTACTCGATAACGCTTAGATGTGTACAGTATTGTGAATGTTTGGAGTATATGTTTCTGGCACAAGCCTATATGTTAGATCGTGATGTAAAACATGAGGAACATGTAAACAGTACGTTACACTTACTCGATAACGCTTAGATGTGTGCAGTATTGTAAATGTTTGGAGTATATGTTTCTTACACAAGCCTATGTTATATCGTGATGTAAAACACGGGAAACATGTAAACGGTGCGTTACACTTACTCGATAACGCTTAGATGTGTACAGTATTGTGAATGTTTGGAGTATATGTTTCTGGCACAAGCCTATATGTTAGATCGTGATGTAAAACATGAGGAACATGTAAACAGTACGTTACACTTACTCGATAACGCTTAGATGTGTGCAGTATTGTAAATGTTTGGAGTATATGTTTCTTACACAAGCCTATGTTATATCGTGATGTAAAACACGGGAAACATGTAAACGATGCGTTACACTTACTCGATAACGCTTAGCAGATTTGTAGATGTTTGGAGTATATGTTTCCGGCACAAGCATATATAGGCACGTAAAACGCGGGTAACTTGTAAATAGGGTGTTACTATCAGTCGATAACGCTTGGATCTGTGCAGTATTGTGTGATAGAAGTATGTGTTCTTGACACGGGCGTATATTCAATCATCACGTGTAACGCGGGGAACATGAAAAAGGTGCTTTAATCTCACTCGATAACGCCTAGATCTCTACAGATATATAAACTCGTGCGTGTAAACTGCCCTTAGATTGATTATGAAGAAATTAATTACCGAGATTCAAAAGAAAATTATTCGTTTCAAAGCAACTTTACGGCACCATAGTAGTTCCACATCAACGTACAGAGTTCGTCGAGCAAGGCGATATGTGCATAACTGCCATAACACTTTTGTTGAAAATATGAATTTCCCAAATTAAGCACCTCCTATATGATATTGTAGGCTGCACCGTATGTTACGCGGTATAAAATAGCACGCTAGTATGGTATGGTATCGCATGGTGTCGTATCGCATGGTGTCGTACGAGCTAGGCCGACGCTTGGGCTAAGGTCGCCACCTCGCGGTGTGTTAAGGCGTTGACAAAATTGCACTTTTATTGAAAACGTGCAAAACGTGAATGACGAATTACTTTACCACTCCAAGTGGGCAACACCACCCTGTTGACCCAGAGCACTGCGAGGAGCAAAAGTGTGAGATATAAAATGCGCGTTTGTAAAGCCGTTAGAGTATGTGGCCGTGGCGCAGTGGATAACGTGCTCGGCATCTGTAGCTGCGGACCGAGAGGTCGTCGGATCGATGCTTGTTCACGGAACTTTTTTCTTTGACACCTAATCATGTACATTTTTTGGACGTCATATCCGTGAAGGAAATACGTCACTGAAGTCTCTGTGGACCCCTGTAATAAAACATTTTCGTGTTAAAAAAATTCATCGACGATTACAATACAGCCTAATGCGAATTCTGAGCGCAGCTTCATGTTGGGGCAACGCCAACTGTGTTTGCCAACCGTGTTTGAAGTTTTGGCTCTCCGCTGGCTGTTGTAGCAATGTAACGTCCGCTACATATTGCCACTGTAACTGCCAGCGCTGGAACGCTATGCACACCACTTTGTGCACTGCAGGTGCCGGGAACCAAGTTAAACGCCGACAGCACCGTTACGACGAGCTTAACCAGCCACAGGTACGTGCCAGCCCTGCATGCGCACGAGGTTAGAGGCCAGTGGTTCGCTCTCTTCGTCCTCGTTCGCTATATCAGTTACGCCGACGCCGACGGCGACACCGCTTAACGAAGAAACGGGCGCCTAAGTGCTACGCTCTAAAACCACGATATAATTACCACGGCACCGTAATGGAGGGTTCCGGAAATTTCGAGCAGCTGGTGTTCTTTAACGATCACCAAAGTCTAAGGACTCGGCCCTTTAAAAATAACTTATTCGGAGCCATATATTAAAATGGAACTGAGGTGTCTATTGGCGACTTCTCCATGAGTGTTCAAGCGGCCAGAAGTCCTTGGATACTAACGGCTGGCTCTGCGGGCTGCGTGACTTATCAAACTTGCACTCCTGATCCGAGCTCTGAAGAGCGTAGGATATCCCACTGCTAAGGAGGAGCGATTTTCATGGTGGTGGTGGAAAAACTTCATTGGTTATTCAGGGGAAGGGGCAGATTGGAAAGAGCGAGTAGGTGGGTCCCTGAGAATTGCAAATGTGGAGCACGCGAGGGCAACACCATAAAAAGCATTTGGTAGCTCTACTTTCACAACGGTCGCCGGAAAGTTTATCCTAATTTTGTTAGTACGAGCGTTATTATTAAAAAGCTGTGTAAACTGGGATTATAGTTGTGCACGCGGAGGGCTTCCGTGTTGTTAATTGTCCTTTTGAACTACTTCGTTGTTTGGAAGCGCTTCCTGTTCCACGTGAAGTGCCGTTTACAACCGATACCATATTGCGCGTCTTTATAAGTGGCCCGCTATCCTGATGCACTGATTCTCATACTTACCTGGTGTCGGATTCCCGGTGGTCACGGTGGCCGGTGTCCCGTGCCGAGGCCCATCCATTGCACTGCGGCGGGCTGAAGCACGCCACTACCCCAAACCGGGGCAGATGGGGCATGTAATTTTTGGTAGTGGGGCTAGGCGTGCGCGCCAGCCCCTCCCGTGTGAAATCTCAAAATAAGAACTTCCAAGATGCAAGAGGGCGAAACAGCTAACGTTACGGAATGCAAACGCTAATAAGGGCTTGTTATGGAGGGTATACAGTTCTCGCTACTTGGTAAAAAGTAGCGCCACCGATAATCTCATAGGGTAACGCTCGTTTTCGGCAGCAATGCTCTTCCTAACATTTTTCACGTGCCTGGTGAAAAAGAGGGGGACGCGTACCCCGCTCACTAATAATGACGGGATTTTAGCGGGCGGAGAAATGCGCGTCGCGTTCTCATATTGTCCGTTGACAGGTGCATTGCTAATGTAGTTTAACGTACGTGGCTTTGTAAATCTTCTAGGTTAGGAAGTACAAGGCAGCAGATGACGGCTGAGCGTGAGAGGGGGGACGGGAGACGAGGCAGTTGTCGCTACTTATTCGCCTCATGCGCCACCGATGGCGGCGCTGTGAACGGTGCGTCGGTGACGCAACAGGGGGGGATTCGGCTTTTGTCGTCTGCTAGGCTCTGGCTAGAACAACAGCATTTTCGTTACAGTTCGCTCGCGTCGCATGGCGCTCCTCGACTACTAGCTGTAACTTCGTCTAGTGACAGTTTTGTGGATAGCTGCCGGCATTACAGGAGGTTAAAAAAAGTTTACATTTAACGTATCTTCTATATATATATCCACAGCCATCGCGGTCAGGATCCTGCCCCCGAGTTAATAGCGTAATTCCCTGGACTAAGTGGCGTTGAACTATCTTACCTGAAACCGCCAAAGTTTAGCCAAGCGACTACATTTGAGTCTACGCTGCTTTGGAAGCGAAGCGTGATTACTTTTACGGCTTATTCGCAAAAATTAGCGTTGTCTAAAGAGACTTAAGTTGAACGAAAATTCATACTGCACTCCCAATTGCAGTCGTGTGGACCTGTGTACACAAAACGTTTAACGACAAAATAAAATTGAAAGGTTAACCCACCGGAGGGTTAATGCGGACAACTAGCGTGGATTGGGCGAGTTGGATTGACATTAAAACTTGTTACACATATATCAGCGTTGAATGAAACGCCAGTGGCGGTGAGCGTGTTACAGTTCGCACTCTTAGGAAGGGAGATAGATACGCTCACGCGGTTTACCGCTCGTGAGCCACATTCATTCTTTCAATCGCGCAGTGCTGCCAAATATCGGGTGTGCGCGCCTGTCAATGGTGATGACAGGACGGCGCTCACTATGCAGTGCCTAATGCTTGCGCAACGCGCTCCGCTGTTCGTGTTTCATTAGATATCGATAGTACAGCTGGGTAAGCAGTAGGAAAAATCGGCGACAGGGGCCAAGAATAGGAGAAAGTTTCCGATCATTCCGATGTGCCCTTTGGCTGAATATTGCTAACTCAAACCTCATTATAACAAAGTTGCATGTTACATGAAAATAAGTTCGTTATATACCGAAAATTCGTTATAATGGTTTATTCCTAACACTATATCTATTAGAAGACTACTCTTAATTTACTTCGTTATAACCGATATTTCGTTATATCCGGGTTCATTATATCGAGGTTTGAGTGTATTCTTTACTACGCTGTAACCCTGTAACAAGTCTGAATATCTTAAGGCTAAAGCCTTAGATTCCTCAGCAAACGCGAAAATTAACCGTCAGCGTTCCGCGTCAGCGGCGTCAACGTGAGTGATACAAAAGTCATCACGTGATGACGTCACAGATCGCCAGAATTTGTGACGTTATCATGACGTCACTGTGACGTCCCATAACTTGACGACCCATGATGACGTTATCACATGATATCGATCGCTTTGCACTGCCTCCGTGATCGGCCCACCGATCACGGAGGCAGTGCAAAAGCAGGTGAGGTGTGCAAAGCTTGTAACGCCTCCGATCCTTGAGGCAGTACAAAACCCCGTTAGGTCGCCCCAACATGAAGCTGCGCTCAAAACCACGTTATGGAGGGAGTTCGCCCACATAACAGGCTCGGTGAACTCCCCATTGTCACGACCTGAGCCTCTTCTGGGCTCGAGTTTATAAGCAACACATCTGTGGTTAGCGGCTGTTGGTCCAATATTACGGTATTGTCAATATTGCGTACTGGTCAATATTGCGGTATTAACCAGCAATGAGCCTTGGATGGTGTAGCTTCACGGCTTTCGGCTTCCGTGTTTGGCGGCACCTGAATATCAAACGCGATGAACGGACAAGCCGACCGTGACTCTCCACTCCGGATGACATTTGTTTCCGCCGCAGTCTGGAAGAAGAAAGAGAACGAGGAGGAAAGGCTTGTTATTCAGTGCCTTATTAAAATGGAATTGATAAATATTAGTATCTGGGGTTTTACGTGTCGAAACCACGATATCAGTACTCATGCATTCAGAAAGTAAAAGAACTCACGGGGTCACTTATGCATTCGCCTAAGAAGACCCGAAGGTCAAAAGCCATATTCTTCTTGCTTTTCGTTTCAGTCGATGTATTCATTCTTCACCTACGTGGGGCCTACCCCCTCCGCAGGCTTTCTGCACCGAACGTGGTTTTGCATTGCCTCCGTGATCGGCTCACCTGTGTCCAAGCGATGATGTCATGTGATGATATGTGACGTCATAGTTACGTCATTATGATGGAACAAATTTTGGTATCTGTGACGCCATGATGACGTCATATGATGAGGTCATCACTTTATTTTTTTGCATCACTCGTGTTGACGCCGCCAACGCCTCCATCGAAATGCGACCGCCGCGGCCGGGATCGAACCCGCGACCTATACGGGTCAGCAGCCGAGAGCCGTATCCACTGCACCACCGAGGCGGGCTAAAGTGGAACCGAAGTGTTCGAAGATGGGGTGAGGGTAGCTTCACTTATGGTCGGGCGGCCAGAAGTCCTTAGATCCTGGCGGCAGCCTCTACCCAGTGGCGTAGCCAGGGGGTGGTACACCGAGGCACGTGCCCCCCCCCCGAAATTTTTTTCGCCATGGCATACAGAGCGAAAAATGACCATTACAAGGAGGCGCCACCCCCGAAATCAAGGAGGTCCCCCCCCCCGAAAAAAATTTCTGGCTATGCCCCTGTCTCTACCCGCCGCTTGAACTCAGACTTGCACGCATGTATCCGCGCTCAAAAGCGTAGCCGCTGAGGAATAGGGATTTGCACACACTGGTGAGTGTGACTTTTAGGGCCATGCGAACTACCACACAACAAAAGAGCGAAGATCGATTGACTAGCACAAGAGTCACGGGAATGCTTCTCGTAATTTTGCTATTATTACCACTGCTATTTAAAAACCGTGCGAACCTAGGATTACACATGTATAGGCAGAATGGCCTCTATGTTGTTGGCAGTTCTTTCGCGCGGTTTCCATAGCTTAGCAGCGTATTCTGTGTCACGTAAAGTAATGTTCACCACCCACGCCATATGGTGCGTCTCTCGAAGTGGCGCGGTGTCCCGACACGCTCATCGGCATACTTACCTGGTGTCGGACTTACCGGTGGTCACGGTGGCCGGGGTCCCGTGCCGAGGCCCGTCCATTGCACTGCGGTGGGCTGAAGCACGCCACTACCCCAAACCGGGGCAGATGGGGCATGTAATTTTTGGTAGCGGGGCTAGGCGTACGCGCCAGCCCCTTCCATAATACAATCAAAAATAAGATTCCCGCGCAGATTCTATTGTTCGCGGTGGCATAAAGGCGACAACACTTGAGCATAACCGTGCAATTAACCCATAAGATTGCGGTCCATTAACTGTAAACACGAGCCCACTGCTCACATTCGTCTTCCGTGGCCACTGTTGCTTACCCGAGCGTTGCATATAGGTGAAACAGGCACGAAGAATCGCCGCTTCTCTACGAAGTGAATGATGATGTGTGGGTGAAGCAGGGGGGATCGTTCGGTGTTACCGTGAATCACCCGTGACATTGCCCACTCACGCATGTAAATGAGTGACATAGCAGTGTACAGTTATATACCATGTTTATTGGTCATAAATGGTATGCCGTGTTGAGTTGTGAATTTCGTTTTGCCTTCATTATTATTTGTGGTCCGTGAAGTGTAGAGCCAATGGTTCTTCGATCGGATCTAGCCTGAAGTTGGCAAAGACGAGGTCTATGCACGTTCCCCTGGTGGTTGTTGGTTGTTTTCAGTCCTGCGAAATGCATCGTAGAGCGTATCGAGACGTCATATACTGCACAAGCCGTTTTTGCCGTTGAGCCGCCGCTTCCCGCGCCCTCAACTCCGAGTCCGCTGGGCGTTTTTGTCGTTTTGCCGCCGCTTCCCTCGTCTTACGTTCGTTTTCATCCACGGCAGAAAGAGAATGTTCCATGGTCGTCATCGTCATCGGGTACCTTCGCACGTGCTAACGCGCTTAGTCTTCATCGTCATCAGCGTCATCGTCGTCGTCATGGCGTATAGTGGGTACCTTGCATGTGCTGTGCACGCCGCCGCGCGCCGACAAGGCTCGGTCTTAAGGTGCTTCGCCCCTAAAAAGAAATACTTGAAAAGCTGGGCATACTGGTAGGTATGCCCAGCTTTATGTATGACGTCAGTCATACATAAAGCGCTACTTTATAATGCATGTTGCTGGGCGAGTCGGTCACACATCGTTAAACAATGATTGACGCAATTAATTTAAGAAATGATAACATCCCCCCGTGCATCGTACGTTATACTCGTGGGCAAAAGCGCGCGAGTGGGGGCGATGAACGCGACTTAAGCAGAGATCAAACCAACCGGCCTCCCTCCGTCGCTTGGAGGGCGCATGCGATAACTTCACCCCGCTCGGGAGGCCTGCCGTCGAAGCATAGAGGAAACGCCCCACCCGTTTTTAACGAGCATGAAAAGACGCGAGGGGTGGGGGGGAGGGGGGTCGCTCGAGCAGCGACTGCGAACTTTGACACGGCAGCTGCCGTGACATTGATTTTAAAGGCGCGGTCACCATCGCTGGTGCGCGCGCTATCTCGCCATCTCGACAGCCGTAAGCGGGAGGCTCGTGTACCTTTCTACGTGCTGTGCTCTCAACGCGAAGAGATTATGCGAAACGTGTCCCTGGAGCGGACGTATTCTCTTACACCGGCGCTTTGTAGTGTTACGCGAGATCGGATCCAGAAGAGTTAGCTGCTATAGCCTTACTTCGTATCACATTAGAACTTGTTGGCTATCGCATTCATTGCTTTGTCCTTGCGGTGAAACTGGGCACTTTTATTTATTAGTAGTGTCAATCCCGCAGGGATTATAACAGGTGGACAAAGTGAGTCAGAGGTTCAGTAAAGGTAAAAAAACACACAAAACATACGAAGACATTCCTGGCTACAAACATATCAGCCCTTAGATAAAAACAAAAAGACATAACAATGTAATAAAATTTCAAAGCTATCAATTCGCTTTCAATGAGTTTAGAGAAAGTGGCTAACGATGCGCTACAGCCTACTGGTAATAGAGGGGATCAGGCCATTCCATTATCTCATCGCAAGTGGCACGAACGAGAATTTGAAGGCATCTGTGCGAAATCTGTTAGGTGCAAGGGTATGAGAATGTTTCTGGCGGGTAGTTCTAGTGGTGGACTGCTTTATGTAACATGGACTCTTCGGTGTTAGGGTGATTGTGTAGTAGTTGCTACACTAAATTTAAACGTGCCTATTTCGCCCGTTTTTATTGTTTCTAATACAGCCCCCTTAAGCAGTTATGTGTCCGAATCTGTTCGGCACAGTTTGTTGAAAATGACCCTCAGCCAATTTAGACCACTTTAGACCAATTACATGCCATTCACCAGCTATACACCATAAATATTAATGTAGACCTCTTATCGCATTATCCGAAGAATACACGCGCGTGAAATTCTTCCCCCGATAAATTAGGGCGTGAAATCACCGCTGTTGGGAACTACAAAAACTTAAGGCGGCTTCACTCTAGGGGTGCCGAGCCTGAAGGAAGTGCGGAGCTGGGCAGTCATTTTCATTTCTCTCCAGTTTTGTCTTTCTTGCCTCTTCGCTTTGTTTTTCTCCTTTTCCGTCTTTTTTTCTGGCGTTATTTCTCTCTTTATTTCTATTTATTTCTTCCTCTCTCTTAATCTAATTCTTTCTCTTTTTTTTGCTCTCTCTATTTTTTCTTCCTATTCTTTCCCTTTCTTTTTCGCTATTTCTATTTCTCGAGCTTGCTTCCTTTTTTTCTCTATTTTTACGACAGCCCAGGCCCCTAAAGTGCTCCGCACCTATCATCATCAAGGTGCTCGAAGAACAAGAGGAAGAAGACTTCTCCTTGGCGCGGGCGCACACTCCATGTGCTACAGATGGCTAAGCTATTCGGTGTCTTGCCTGCGTTACGCCAAGCTACGACAGCATAAGTTGGCAGCATACGACAGCATACGACAGTCCGCCCCCCCTGAAGTACTCCGCACTTAAAAAGGAAGGGAAAGAAAACCCACCACCGACGTAACGCAGGAGGGTGCGGGGGTTGGGTGTATAGCCTTTTCTCCACCCCCCACCCCCCCTCAAAATTTTTCAATTTTGCATGTGATGTACACGCACACATACAAATGCACGCACGAACACACATAAAGCATGGACGAACTTACCCCCGCCCCCCGCCTTCTCTCTCTACTCCCTTAATTTTTTTTTTTTTGGTTGCGCTACTGAAACCCACTATCAGAAAAAAAAAAAAGAAATAGTGGCTGATGACTACATAGGGTAAAAGTTATTTAAAGATTAGCTCTTATTTTCACTTAAACTCCGGAAACGGCCTCAACGGATCACAAGAGCCCCGATAATGGGGTCATCGATTAGCCAAGAGAGCAGAGTCAACGCATCGTAGAGAACGTTTTTCTGTTTTCTTTCGCGCTCTTCCGCTTTCCCTTCTGGACACAGCGCCGAGTGGCCGTTCAGAACTTTCGAGCATGAACCAGGGAGCTTTGTGTTTATTAAAGCTGTCTCTCTCTCTCTCTGGAGCATGAACGACTGCCGTTCCGGGAAGCGCCCCGTAATAAACCACTTAGCGACGGAGCAGATCTCTATAGAAAGCCGGTATCTTCGCGGTCGTTTCGGGAGCGGAAATAGCGGAAGCGGCTATCGCGGAAGTTTCCAAGGCCTTGGTGCCTCGCTTGCGATTTAGAATTATACTGAAATGAAATGAACAAAAATAGGTCATCTATTAAGAAAACTTCACAACCCACCGACGCACGCACGCCCACACACATAGATAGATAGATAGATAGATAGATAGATAGATAGATAGATAGATAGATAGATAGATAGATAGATAGATAGATAGATAGATAGATAGATAGATAGATAGATAGATAGATAGATAGATAGATAGATAGATAGATAGATAGATAGAAAGAAACGGTGAAAGTGCTTCCGGTTCGCTAAGAAAGGCTTCGAATTTAATTTAATAGCCTATGGCCTATAGTGATGAGCTTGTGCGCTCCAGGTTCCTCTGCGCAGACGAAAATGGAAAGGAGGAAAAAGAGCGTGGAAGAGTTTCCGCGCTCTGGTTGAAGCACCCGGCACCCGACGGGCCGAGAAGTTGTGGGTTCCGTTACCCTAAAGATCACCATTATCATCATCAGTGTGACTACGCCTACTGCAGGACAAAGGCCCCTCCCACGTTCCGCTGATCAACCCGGTCCGAGATTGCTTCGGCCACGTTATACCCGCGAACTTCTTAGTCTAACCCGCCTACCTAACTTTCTGTGTCCCCCTCGCGCGTAACACATTATCTTGGAATTACCAGCGCTTATCTTGCCTATGCGCCACATGCTCTGCCCATGTCCATTTCTTCTTGATTTCGACTAAGTATTTTCCCTGACCCACTCTGCTCTCTTTTTGTCTCTTAAGGTTACACCTATCATTTTCCTTTCCACTGCTCGTTGCGTCGTCCTCAACTGAAGTTGAAGCCTCTTTGTAAGAATGCTTGAGACTGGGCTAGTTGGTAATAAATCTAGAAAATCTCTTTGTAAGCCTCCTGGTTTCTGCTCCGCAGGTAACAGCTGCATCTTACCGGTACTTACCCGATAAGTACCCATGGAAAAAAATTTCAAAATTTTCTTTGTGACCTGTTAACGTGAAAATTGTGATTTATGGCGTAGTCGATACCTTGCGGAAAGCCAAAACTCCAAACACAGTGGGACTTGTCCCAACACGAAGCTGCTCTCAGAATTCGTATTAGGCAGTATCGTAATCTTTGGTGACTTTTTTTTTTATCAAGGTTGTCGGATAACTCGCAGCGGTGCTTGACAGGGTGGTCTGCAAACATAGCAAAGAGTATCACGCGGTACTGCTGCCACGTTGTCACGTTTATCAAGGCGAAAGCCTTCGATTCCTCTCAAGAAAGGCGAAAATTGACCGTCGGCCTGCCGCGGTGTTGCTGGCAACACGAGTGATGCGAAAAATCATCGCACTGACGTCACCACTGATGTCACGATGACGTCACATATCGCCAAAATGTGTGACGTCATCATGATGTCACACCGCGTGACGTCAAGTGATCGCAAACATCGACGCTCGGCCAAAGCCGGGCTGATCACGGAGGCTGTGTGAAATCTTGTGAGATGCAGAAAGAAAACCTGCAAAGCCTCCCGCCCAGGAGGTGGTTCAAAGAGCACGTTAGATGCACAAGGCTATTGGAGGGTGGCGAGGGAGGATCAGTATAATGATTGAAAAGAAAAAGGGAGACGTTTACACTAGCCGTCTGAAGCTTAAGAAAGAGAGAAGCTGGTTGATCTTAGGGGCTTAACGTGGCCTTCTTGGCTGATGTCAGGTCTTTCCTTGGCGTAGCCAAAGTAGAGTCGAACCACAGCCTGCCACAGACCCGGCAGGAATGTCCAAACTCGAGCGCCAGAACTAACGTGCAAAGCTGGCTGTGGCACCCCCGGCAGAAGCGCGGGCCTTTCGTCGCTCGTACTCGGCTCGTGCGGCGGGCAAACTCGGCGCGGAGACTGCGCGAACTGTCTCCGTTGGTGGGTGTGGCTGATAAACAACAGCGCGGAGCGTTTCTTGTGCACACGCGACGATTAGCCTCGAGCTTAAAGAGCTTCGCTTTTAAATATTTTTTGCGATCATCCATTAGTGAGGCAATAACCTCTTTAATTGAAGCCATCCGATGATTACTTGGCAAAGTGTTGCAGCGCCCCTTTAAAGAAGTTTCGGGAGTCCTTGCTCGTGAGCGCTCTAGGATCCCAGTGTCGCTTAAGCCATCGAATGTTCCCGAGTACAACTACACTCCAATAACATCTGTCGACGTCGAGCGTTCCTTCTGAGCGTACGAGCTCATTCTCAGTGACAGGAGATACAATTTTGAATCTGGAGATGGTGGTGGTTTACCACTGATTCCAAACTTTTCGCAGCCATTGCTAGACTACACTCCGCGTGCTCTCCAAAGGCATTCCTTCATACATGTGCACTTCAAATGAGCGGAAATGTATTTGGCAGTGTTGGGACGCCTTGCCTGTACAATTCGGATAATGCCAGTGCGAATGAGAATATTGCCAGAGTTGCACCTAACAGTCCTCGTGTTAGACCACGTTAACTTCTTAATAAATCATCGTCTCTATTTCATTTAATATATTTATGTTTCGCTGTTTGTTAAGTTAATTGCGTCAGACATACATAAAGTCACTAGTCTGCGACCATCCTCGTCCTCTTCTTGTCCGTGTTCTTTTCGTGCAGCACCTTGTTTAACGATGCGCGACTGACTCGCCCAGCAACATGCTTTATCAACTAGCGCTTTATGTATGACTTACGTCATACATAAAGCGCTACGTCACACTGACTAGTATGGGCCAGCTTTCAAGCATTCCTTTTCATGCCTGTTTCACTATATTCAACGCTAGGGGTAAGCGACAGCGGCCATTCAACGCCAATGTGAGCAGTAGGCTTGTAGTTAACGGTTATGCTCAGGTGTTGTCGCCTTTGTGCCGCCACAAACATTGCAGCTACTCGAGTCTTATTTTTGATTTTAATATGTCAGGGGCTGGCGCGTACGCCTAGCCCCACTACCAAAAATTGCATGCCCCATCTGCCCCTGTCCGGAGTAGTGGCGTGCTTCAGCCCACCGCAGTGCAATGGATGGGCATCGGCACGGGACCCCGGCCGCATGGATCACCGGGAATCCGACACCACGTAAGTATGCAGATCGGTGTGTCGGGACACGGAGCCACTTTGAAAGACGCACCATACGGCATGGGTGGTGAACATCACTATACGTAAGGCAGAATACGATGCTAAGCTATTAAACCGTGCGAAAGAACTGACAACAATATAGAAGCCTTCTGCTACACATGTGTAATCCTCACACCAACGTTACTAGAATCATGTCGGCAAGGAATCGCTATGTCTATGTAATATAGCGTGGCAGAAGAGTATTATTATTATTATTATTTGATTTGCATACACAGATACACAAGGACACAGAGGAAAGAGGGAGAGAGCAAGCTGGCAACTGCCACCTGGAGGGGCACAACGCCTAAAGTTATTAAGAACCAGTCATCACACAATGCTAATTGCGCAAGGAGTCTGTAGTTTAATGCGGCCCCCGGCACGAGCTCATAGAACCCCCTCCGCAACCCCTAACTAACCGTTGAACCCCTCCCGACTAAACAATGAACACCTCCACGACTTTCGACGTCTGTCGGTGAGCAACCTTGATGCATATATCTGCGAGTTAGCTAACCAAGAAGTTTCAGCGCGGAAAGTCGCATTCGTAGATGATGATGATGAACAAACTTTATTTAATTGACAGAAAGATCCTCCTCCCCCTTTCAGAGGAGGGGGGGACCCAACCGCCATGATTCCGTGGGCCCTGGCGGCGTCTTTGGCCTGCCGTATTAAGCGGGCTTGTAATTGTGACTCGGAGCTGAGGAGCGCGGCCTTCCATCCACGCCCGTCTGGGCATTCGCCTCTCATGGGGGCCTCCGGGCACGCCCATAGCATGTGGCTCAAGTCCGCCCGGTTATTGCAGAATTTACACTTGTCCGAATGAAGTTGCTTTTTTCTTTTGCTTGTGAGTCGTGACCAATGTTTCTAAATTGCAACCTGGTGATAGGCGCGCTGAAAATCAATATGATTTACGTTCTAGTTTTTACATCATTCGATTCGCCGAATTATTGCTGTTTGCCTGCAAAGAACGATCCCTCCACCTCCCCCACCTCCCCCACCACCCAATCCTGATTTGCCGTGTGGCCCGCGCCGCGTGAGCTTGATGCAATTCGACCCTCAGCTTCAAAATGTTGCCGTCCACTGCAGGGGCGCAGCCGAAATTCTATTTTTTTTTTTTTTTTTGGGGGGGGGGGGGGGCACCACCTTGATTTCAGAGGGGGCACCTTTTGAAATGGTCATTTCTCGCTCTGTATGCCATGGCGAAAAAAAAATTTCGGGGGGGGGGGGGGGGGGCACGGGCCCGGTGTGCCACCCCCTGGCTACGCCACTGGTCCACTGGCGTAGTCGATACCTTGCGAAAAGCCAAAACTTCGTTCACAGTTTACCTTGCCCCAACACGAAGCTGAGCTCACAATCCGCATTAGGCAGCACCGTAAGCGTCGGTGAATTTTTTTCCCGCAGTCATTTTTATTCATTCTTTTCCACATACCAGCCAATTACTAGCCATTCGCTTGAAGCAATATTACTGGGCGCCGCCTAAAGGGCAGTTTAATCGAGAAAACGTCGCGAGATTTAAAAAAATAAATATAAAAAAGGAGCTACCCGGAAGTGAGCAAAGCGAAGCGGGCAGGCGGGCGCGAAGTAAACGTGAAAAGCGAGAAGCAAACCAAATAGCGGAAAGCTCAAATTCATACCGGAAGTGATGGAGCCGGCAGGGATGGGCGTCGGAAATTGCGCACTTCCGCTCCATAAGCACCACTTAGCACCTCGGACAGCGTTTTTTTTTTTTATCGCGCCATTATTTTATTTTCTGGCATTTTTCGTTTAAAATGAGTTGGAGGAAACGCGCCGCACAATTATAAAAGAGCAAGATAGCGAATTGTTTTAAAAAGCCAACGATATCTAGGAGATTATTCTGTTCGCATGACTGACAAACTTGGCTGGTAGCTTTCGTGTCCGCGACGAATAATAATTTCATTTTCACTTTTCTTTTACGATGAAAGATGGGTTCGTTGCGCCGCTGTCCCTTTAGCCACTTTAGTCACGAATTTCAATTGAGTTATTATGGTCTAAATTTTTTTTGTTCTCTTAAGAATAGAACTACAGAATGCCGCGGAAAATCTTTCTGACCTATATAAGGAATATTTGAGCCATGTCTGGTCAGTCTGCATATGTAGTAAGCGCCAGGTCTGCGCGGAACGCGCAGCACAGTCACAGCGAAAGCTGGAAGAGCGGCATTTCTAGAGCCTTTTTTGAACACTCTAGGGCAGGGGTCTCAAACTCATCTCAGGCAGCGGGCCGCAGTCGCGTAATGTAGTCCCGAAAGGGCCGGGGAAGAATGTGAGAGAGGGGGTTGTAGTTCGTACAAATTGTCAGCAAACACTGCCATTGAAAAGAAAAACTTTCCATATCTCATACACGGGTCATTTCTGAAGAAGATTTGGGGCCCAAGATTCTATCCAACAACATGTCAGTAACGATCTCCAAAATGAGTAAAATCCGGACGCCGATCCTGAAATACTGTTTTAGGGGCGAAGCTCCTTAAGCCGTGGGTCGTGCGTCCTCGATGTATGTAGTTGTAGGTAGCCACCTCTCGTTTAGTTCTTGGAATGTCCGTTAGATGGCGGTACTTGTATAAGATGAATATATGATGAAAAGCTGCGCCGCTCGCTCCATTCAGATGTATGGGCGCTGCTGCTTCTCACAATGTTCACTAGATGGCGCTGCGCTGTGACAGTACGTGAATTGATCACTAGATGGCGCTGCGGCGCCGCTCCATTCCGATGCGTAGGAGACGGCTCCGCTGCGTGCTTTAGTGTGATAGGAGACCGCTGCGTGGCGCGGCGCTCTTGGCGCGCTTCCTTTTTCGCTCGGCAGTCAGCGCGCAATGAGCGACGATGAAAGCACGGAGGCGCCGGAAACGGAGCCCGACGTTCGAGCCCACGAAGCAGAAGGTGCACGGCGACGCCGAGAAGCGGATCCAGAAACTGTGAGAGCCCGAGAAGCGGCGAGGAAACGCGCGTACAGGCGGGCAGATCCCGAGGCCGCGCGAGTGCGGGAAGCTGCTGCCAAGCGCACACACTGGTTCTCACGTCTTTCATGATGAGGTAATGGGCGAATTTTCACGGAAGAGTCATGAACCTCCGCAGCTTCGCCCACTCATCATCATTTACCCCGTGGATATGCTGTCATTTTTTTGTCTGACGTTACGCTTCAACACATGGTGACCACTGACCACATAGGGTGCCTCAAAAAAACAGTGTTTTAGACCAGTCATGCCTGTGTAGCTCACGAACGTACTTATCATGAAAAAAAAAAAATATATATATATATATATATATATATATATATATATATATATATATATATATATATATATATATATGGGACGAGCATAGCCATGTGCGGGCCGCGTGTTTGAGACCCCTGCTCTAGGGGAAAGTGATGAGGGCGGCGATGCGGGCTTGTTGGTCTGTCATGCTTCTTGGATGTGGGCGCGTAAAACGCTTTTGTTGTCAGTAGCGCCAGTGTGTGTGTACTTTCTTCCCTTCGTGCTTGTCTCTTCGCATCTGGTCTGGTTGCATAACTGCAGTTTTACAGCGAAAGCTGTATATGGCTAGGAGAAACGAAAAACCGCTCGGCATCTGTGTCACGAGCGCTCTCCATTGGCCTGTTCTGAGCGTCGTATCCAAGCTAGCGCGCCAATGGCGCGCGAGCTTGGATACGACGCTTGCAGGGTCAAACGCTTGCAGCAACGGCGCGCCGAAGAAGCGGCGTTGCGGGCAGAACAGCGTCGACGTGATGATTGGCGGGAGCGCGTTCGCCGGGGCGAACGCCCGCTTTGGGCGAGAGTTTCTCCAGTGACACTTTGGCTTCGGCTGCGACGTCTGTGACCGCCTGTGGTTCGACCACAACCTGGCAACGATAATTGTGGAAGGCTTCAGTGCAGTGTCGGGTTGAACCCACTGCTAAACACCGGTGCCGCACATTTCAGCTTCGCTGGTTAACCATTTGCACGGAGTGCTTGGGCGGTGATTTTTTTTATTTTATATTGTTTCACTTCCTCCTTTCTTTTATATCTTTTTAATCATAATGTATTTTCCAAAATAGTATGCAAATGTTCCGACGACCAGTTCTTCACCAATCACCCCGAGTGGCCATGTACCGCCCTGATGGAACAGCAAACAAACAAACAAACAAACAAACAAACAAACAAACAAACAAACAAACAAACAAACAAACAAACAAACAAACAAACAAACAAACAAACAAACAAATAAACAAACAAATAACCAAACAAAATTTTAGAGGCTGGTCCTTTGACCGCTGTATCGCAGTTAGCCACTCTCCTTTTAATTTCTTCCACTTATTCTTACTTGGAACAGATGAACGACTGCCAAAATTGGCACCTCCAGCCCCGCTGAGCTGCTCTATCTATTTCGTTCGATTTATCGAGCGAGTGCGCAGCTGTGCTTGTCGTACACGTCTGCGCGACCGTAAAAAGATGTGCGCTCCCTTGGGCGCCTCGCCTGAACGCAAATTTAAACGCCTCTTCTTCACCGTCTTGGGGGCGTTGCAATTCGTCAGCTGCAGATGTCTCTAGCTGTGCCATTAGCGAGCGGCCTTCTGTAAGTGTATACATGCAGAAAAAAAAGTCGCTAGACAATTCAATAGCGGAATCGGTATTAAAAAAATCACAGGGTCCCATATGTATTCGCCTAAGATGAC
>JALIZH010014590.1:0-48136 GCA_030522465.1 Rhipicephalus appendiculatus
CCAGCACCTGGAGCTGGTCTGTCATCACGGGCCGCTGTGCCGCTCGCTGCTCAAGCACATACTCGGCCAGCACCTCTTTGATTTCGGGAAACCGGCTCTGCTTTGGTCTACTGGAAACCTTTTCATGAAGCTTTGCTGTCAAAAATCTTCTGCTTCTGTTTGCGCCAGTCTCGCACGCACGTTTCGGGAACACTGAACGACCGCGATGCGGCCCGATTTTCGTCCGTCTCTGCACACGTAATAACTTTTCTTTTAAATGCGGTATCGTGGTGCACTCGTCGAGTCTTTGGAGTCGGCACTTCCATGCCGTCGATGCGAACGCAGAACAGGACGACAAACTCCTCAGCCCACGTACGAACTGAAACAATGGCAGAAATGGCCGAGGCGCGTAGGAGGCGGCCATTTTTGAAATGCCGATGGCGATATGATAACTGAGTTTAACCAAGTTTTTTTTTCTTTTTCTTTTTCTTTTTTGGTACTCGATTCTAACGCGCATGCGATTTTTGGACCCGTTTTACCGGAAAAAAAGGTGCGCGTTAGATTCGAGTAAATACGGTAATCGCAATAATTTAAAACCGCTAAAACGTCGGCGCTGCATAGGTACGAGGCTATATTTGATGGAGGGACATGACTGAACTCGCTGCAGACGACATGTATCTCAGCTGCCGTAACAAGCAGGAAGTCGATAAAGCGCAGCAAAAGTGCACATGTCGCACACAGAGTTCTCCCTAACAAGATGCTACTCCTGCCGGGGAAACCCTACATGCTTACCTTAAACAATGGCGTCATTGACGCTTTGGTAAATGGAGCAGTGGGAACTCTACGAACGGGAATCACTGGGTGCCCGTGCGACACACTTCCCCAGGTTTCACAGTTGTTGAGCTGCCATATGTTTTTCTGTGCGTGTGCGTTTGTTTTCCCGGCCATCATACCGTATGTGGTCTGGTTGTGTTCGTGGTGTCGTGTGTTTCTGACACTACGTGCATGTCACATGTTCTCTGCTGTTGTAGTTAGTGGTTATGGTGCCCAGCTGCTGACCTGAAACACGCGGGTTTGTTCTCGGCCGCGGTGGTCGCGTTTGGAAGAGTCGTTCTTCATCTTCAGTTTCCTGCCACGGCTGTCTTGCCTTTCTCATTGGTTTTCTTGCAAAAACGCGTCATCGAGAAGTACCAGCGCGCGATTCTATTGGCTGTTTATGGCACGTGACAAAATCTAGGCATCCGATTGGCCAAGCAGCATTTCCGGCGTCTGCTTCACCGTCCAAGACGCGCGTGAGCGTGTGCCTTTTGTCTTGGTGTTGTCGACTGCCTACAGCTATGGGTCGTGCAATCGCGAAGTTTCGCACCAAACACAAATTTGGAAAGCGGGTGAGGTGATCGCTAGCCGAGAACTTCAAGAAGTGCCCCGCAACGACCCAGGACAACGAGGATGACCAACTCGCAGCGGTCAGCGGATCAGTCGTCGACGCCAGCGCGGCAGAATGGACGCTAGACCTACAAGCCCATCAATTGCTGACAACGTCGCGGAAAGCGGCCGTGTGCATCATGACAAGCAAATTTTGCGGCCCTAACAGATAGAGGACAAGAAGGCTGAACAGAAGCTGCAAGAGATTTCGTGCGTTGCGGCAACAGAACAGAAGCGCAGCCTTATCGCTAAACGCGCTGACGCCGCTGGTCCCCCCCTCTGATGAAATGTCTTTCACCATCCTGGACTTGGAGGCGGTAAATGCTTTGATAATATTGCATTTAAAGTGCAAGATTTGCAACGGAGACGCCGAGATCAGGAGAGGCGAGCGGGAATAGGGCCTTGCCCTGAAGCTTGAGCTAGTGTATGTGAACTGCGGTGACTGGTCGTCTAAGTGGAGTTCGTCGCGCTTCGACAGATAGCGGAAAATAAATCCATTCACAGTGAACGTGCTCGCCACCTGCACAATTCAGGCTACTGGCAACAGGCAGACTGCTTTTAATGACATATTTGCACTGATCAACATATCGCGTCGTGCCCTCCACATGAAAACGTGGCAGGCGTACGTGAAAATGAAGCTAACACCTGCCGCTACTCATGCTGCCTCGAAACTGATGAATGAGTGCGTGAGTTCGGTTCACGACATCTACGCGGAAGTCAATGTGGACAACCCGGGAAACATCGCTGTGTCATACGACGGATCGTGGATGACGCGCTGACATTCGTCGCATATTGGCGTCGGTACAGTCATTGAACTGATAAGCGGCCTCGTTCTTGACTACGTTGTCCTCGGCAACTTTTGTGCCGGGTTTGAGTCGGGCCCGAAGGAGGGGGACCCCTGCTTACGAAGAGTGGAAAGAGAGCCAGTGTGCCAGCGAAACACAACAAAGAAAGTTGGGGAAATGGAGGTGGAGGCTGGCCTCATTTTATTCAAGAGATCACTAGAGCGGCATAATGTCAGGTACGCAAACGTGCTTTCAGATGGCGACAGCCAGATGTACCTTGTGCTGCAAGAAGAGAACGTGTACGGCTACGTTCCCATTGCCAAGGAAGACTGCATGAAATCACGTGAAGAAGCGGATGGGTACGGCCTTGCACAATTTTGTGGACAAGCACAAGAAAAGCACTGGCCTGGAGAGAGCCTCTCTGGAAAAGGCCGGCTGACTGGGGATCTCATCAACAAGTTGAGTTCATATTATGGATGAGCCCTGACATCTCGTGACGATGTGGATGCCATGCAAAGGGCAACGATGGCCACTTATTACCATGTGACATTAAATGATGAAGTGGCCAACCACACATTTTGCCCAACAGGGACCAACTCATGATGTCGGCAAAATGCTGCAGACGCTAAGGGCGAGCCTGCGCCCAAGCATCCACGCAGCTTGCCTCCTCACGTCTGTGAGGCGCTAATGCCCATTTATCAGAGGCTTTCTGACAAGAAGCTACTGCAGTTATGCCAACGAGGCAAGACGCAAAACAGCAATGAGTGCTTAACACTCCATGATATGGGCACTTGCGCAGAAGGACCGACATGCTTCATTGTTTGCTGTTGAAGCTGCTGTAGCCAAAGCAGTCGTGAAGTTTGCCGCTGGCAATGAGAGAAGCTCTGCAGGCATACTGAAAGAGCTTGACCTCAACCCTGGCATCCACAGTTCCAAGCGCATGTCTGAAAAGGATTCCTGTCATTCCGTGGCTTCAGCAAGCAACGCTCGTCGGCCGACAACTTGCAGCGGACCTTGAAAAAAAGGCATGCTCATGCTAACAATCAGTCTGATTATATGCCTGGTGCATATTAACTCATTAAATGTATGTGTCTATGATATTTTTAATTCTGTAATGCTAAATACTAAAGTTTTAACCTTTTTTGCTCATTTTCTCAGAACATGGATCTTGGTCACGCCCCTTGTTTGCTTCTTCTGTAAAAGTCGACCTAGGACAGCTAGAGCTACAATTCTTTTTGCAAAACGTAGCTAAATGTGCATAGAAAGCAATGCTACGAGCACATTTCTAATGTGCAGTTCAAAAATTTTTTATTTTAATTTAAAGTTTTCTTGTTTTTGGCCAAGTGTAGATCATTAACTCATTAGTGCTGTAAATTGAGACGTAGTTCAATTTCCAATCAGCTTGCAGCGTTGCTCTCCTTAGGCTTTGTAGTATCCGTATATGGGTTTATAACGATGTTCTGTTGCATAGATAATTTTTTATTGTTTTGGCAAACAATAGAATGTGATTACTAATTATCTCTGTAAATAATTGACCTGTTTAAAATATAACTGGATAGTTAAATAAAGCTCGAGAAACTGAACAAAGCAGAGCAGTTTCATGTTATGTTATCTCTAAAAACCATGTCCCCCCCTGTAACAGCCTTTTCGGACTATTTCGGACCATCTCGAAACTAGTTATGATTTATTTAGGGATGGGCGAATATGAAGTTTTAAGTTTGAAGCGAATAGTGATTTGGTCGAATAATTTTGAATCGAATAGTTTTGAATAGCATGTATTGCATGTTGTCATGAAAGTTGGAGCGCTTTTGTCTTAACTGTACTAACTCGCACAATTTTTTTAAAGAATTGGGAATCTTGTAGATGCAGAATATTTTCAAACTTCGAAACTGTCACAGTTGAATTTTTACTCGGAAATCTGATTTTCTTTACTGCATCACAAGTTTTCATGCAAAAATACCAGCTGCTTCACGTGGTCTGGGAGCAGCTGGGAGGTCTGGCTGCTCCTCCCTAAGTGTACCATGAAGCAGGGCATTAGAAAATTTTTCAGGCTGCTCTAAGCAAAACCAAACTTCATTATCATGTGTTGATTCTTTTGGACTGCTTGAATTTTTGGATGTTTTTCCAGTCCCTTCCAAGTCCAGAAAAAATCAGCCGGCGAACTGTATTAGCGTGGGAAAGGCTTGGGAGAAATTCCTGGATGTACTAGGAAGTCTCTTGATACCGTATACACTAGTGTTAGGGCCGCACTTTTTTTCCGTGATTTTGATGGGGTGCGGCCCTTCCACAGGAAGTGTGAAATTTTTGTTCAATTTTTCGATCCACGTGTGGAAAAACCCATTTAATCGTGCCATATATACCTAACGATGGGATACCTGGCGTCTAGCTGCGGACATCCTCGCTAGATGTCCTCATCGGTATCGCTGCTCGGGCTCTGCTCGTCGCCCCTGCTCGGGTCATCCGCACGTTCATGTATCCAATCGTCCTCAGTGCCATCCATGGCATTGGAAATCCCGGTGACCTTAAAACTCTTTACAGTGATGTCCATGGACACTGCACGCCACGCGTTTAAAATCCAAGAGCAGACCAGCTGAAGTGACGCCATCCTTAGTCGTCCCGTCGGCATTTTCTCATGGTGGCCTGCTGCCATCCATTCAGAGTACTGGCGTCTCAATTCTGCCTTAAATGGCCTATTAATAGACACATCCAGTGGTTGCAGCATGCTGGTGGCTCCCGCGAAATGCCCTGTACGCGAGACTCGACGACGCTGCTGTTTGCTGGCGAGAGCTTTTTTTTTTTTTCAAAATTGGGACTGCCAAGTTGGGGGGGGAGCAGCCCTTACTCTTAGTCGAGTGTATACGGTAGTTATGATTTAAACGTCATGTTGCCTGTAAAGACTTCATTCATTGAGGCGGGAGCCTGCACTTGAAAGCAACTACACATGAACAAAATTTTCCCAGTTCGTGCAAGAAGTGTTTCCCACTTGTCTCCTTTACACTGTCTTCCTTTGAAGTGCATCGTCCAATCTGTCAGAAGCTGATAGAAGCATGCGATCTCGACTGCATTGAAAATATCATCTTCAGAGTATGACTCTGCCATCTCTCGGAAACTATGGTTCCGCCAGGAATCTATATCCTATTTGTCTGCAGCCTTTTCCTCTCCAGAGACTACCAGCCAAGTTCTGCCGTTTCTCTGGTGAAAACAAAAAAGTCAACTCGCACTTTCATCGAAACCACTTACTTGTAATGGGTGGGCAAATTTGCTGGCTTTTTCTTGGAGCATTGAGCCAGATACAGGGACATTTTTGCTGCCTGACATTTTTTAAACCATATCGGCACAGCCTGGTCCGCATCCTGAAATTCCCCGGTGGCAGCCGTTTCTCTTAGGCACAGGGTGCGACTCTCGGTGAAGTATCAGAATCTTTTCTCGTTCTTTCAAAATGGTCACGATGGTCGATGGGGCAAGTGCCATGCTTTCTGCAGAGGCCGATTTCCTTCAGCAAGACCACCTTTTCTCTGCAGCGGAAAACTGCTTTCACTTTTTTAAGGGCCGTCACTTGCTGTATATATGTCGGGTCTCCAAAAGCTTCGCAGAAAGCCTGGAAGAATACAGATTGCAAAACACACCAGCGTTTACATGTTGGTGACACAAACACTACACGATAAAGGGCCGAGGCAACCAGGCTAGGCCTGCTAGGCTGCCGCACATTGAACCATATCCATGTGGTGGGGCTAGCAGTTGGCAATGAACACGATGATGATAGCCAATCCTCGAAGCGGGCATGAAAAAACAGAGTTCACTGTTTCCACGTGAGAGCTGCAGAGCTGTTACCTTTAACTGAATTCATAATACAGTTGATCTCGGATATATTGAACTCGAAGGGGATCACAAAATAGTTCGGTATATTGATAATTTGAAATACAAATTATGTGTATTTAACCCTTTATTGACGAGACATTAATAATTACTCGAGGTGTGCGAATATCAAAATTTTCGAATACGAATACATAGCTTCGAATACGAATCGAATATCGAATAATCAAGAGATGTGATTTTTTTCATATTTATGTTGAAAACAGTACACTTGTTAGCTATTCTAGTCTGTTATTGCACAAAAAAATGTCACCATCTGTACTTGCTAGGAAGAATATGACTGTAAAAGTTGAGCTTGTGACTGTGATGTCTTGGGGTCAACTCGCATGTTGAACAAACTTTCTCTGTCTTTTCTTCATGTAGTAGCACTATATTACAAAAAAAAAAAATGAAGCTTTTGTACCTGCCATGATCACGAATGACTACAAGGCCTCTGGTTTGATTCCTGCCATGGCAGCCGTATTCAGATGAGGTGAAATGTAACAGTTAACGCCCGTGTAGCGATTAATAAAGCGCCCTAGGTGGTCACAATTCATTCGAGTTCCCCACACTACCACTTTTGGCTCGTACGACCCCAGATTTTATCGTCTTTTTAATTTTTGCCCCTGTTCTTACCGGTCGGGCCACTAAGGCAAACAGGAGTACTTGGTGCATCTTTCAACTACACAGCAATACTCGTTATCTGGATTGCTTTAGTTCCCTTTCTCGGGAACTGCGCGCTCACAATTTTCCGATCAAGAGTGGGTTGTCACGCTGATAGCCGCACAAACGTTACCAAGGAGTATCGGGCGCGTGGTGATAACGCGAGGACAGCACGCGAGATAGATAACTGATGTGTGACAGAAAGGTGCCCCAAATACGCCGTTCTGTTAACGGAGCCACAACTCCCGGTGGCGAGGGCCCTATTTTGCCGCATTGCGACAGTCTTTGGCACACTGGCTGTCGACGGCATTAAACCGACGTTGGCGAAACAGCGAGATCTCAGCAACGGTGTAACGGAAGATTGATTACAGGAGACGCTGCCGCGCGAGTGTGATGCAGGTACGGCGGATTCCCAAAAGCACTGTCGGGAACGCAGCAGAACTACGCATTAACTACCTCAAATTTCAGTCCGTCGCCTTACGTGCGCCACCGTTAGCAATAGAGAAACTCTTCAGCTCATTCGCATGACCATGCACGACCATCAAATCATTTCGTAACTATGACGGGGAATACATGCTGAAGTAGCGGCACAGCTGACGGACGGCTCGTCAGGCTTTCTTCGATGCATGCGCATACATTTGTACGGCGATCCATGAGGGAAAACTGGCGCAGCTACACATGAAATGTACCTGCTGCATCGTTCGTACATCAAGCTGAGCTTCCCTAGCTAGTTGCGTGCAGTGCATCGTCACTAAGCTCACTCTGTAGGCGCCACTCGCTGTAACGTAGGCGTGCATTCGCCCTTGCGCAGTGAGATTTTTTCCTTCGGGCTCGCTCAGCACCGGACCGTGCAAAGGTGCGACGAGTATTTCGTTGGGCCAATGTGGTGGCGCCGGCGAGTTGCCTTCATTTCCACGAGCGATACACACTTTATTGAGGCGGTCCTGCGCACAAGGGCGCGGCAGCAAACGGCGTGTTTGGTACACTTACAATAGCGCTAAGCTGCAAAGCCTCACGTACTGCCGAGCAGGCAGTTCATGATTTCGACTGATTTAGGTTCTTTAAGATTTTCATATTCGTTGGTAGGTTTGTCGCGATGACGTGCCGGCGCGTTCGTCGGTAGCCATCATCATGCTCCCGTGCATTGCTGTGCAGGCATTATTGCACTCGCGCCGAAGTCTTAGTAATCACTGCATTGTCTACTGTTGATGCTCTTATCGTAAAGAAGCAAATTCGGAAGTTCTTCACAGTAACATATGCGACCGAATATTTGTAAAGATCTAATATTTGAGTTATATCGAATATTCGACTTTTCAAAATTATAGTAAAAACTCGTTAATTTGGATTTCAGGGGACCTAAAAAAATGTCCAAATTAACCGAATGCTGAATTAACGAACGAACAGGAAAAACAACATTAAAATCAAGTTGGAGAAGCATACCTTTATTTGCTGAAGTATTTGGTAATGGTCGTCTGCGTTTTCGCGCAGATTCCGGCTGCCATTACAATTTTTCTCAGCCCTTCCAAATGGCCAACAGCACGCAAACTGTCGGAAGTGCTCAGGCAAACGTAGTCTAATACTAAAAGCGCCTCCGAGACTTCCTGTTAGGTGCAATGAGGTCGTGGCTGGATCTCGCATGACTCTTAGTCAGACTCGTGGTCTTCCTGGGCGCCCGTGACATCATCAATAACTTCTCGATCGGTCAGGAGACCAGTCGTGGCGACACAATTGTCAATCGCGATGTAGTCCTGAAGGGTCACATCTTTGGGAAGGACAGCATCGAAGGTCGGGCAGTCATCGTTGGTGGACTCGGCGTACACCTCGTCGATGCCATCGCTGGCTACTGCCGGCATGTCCCGGGCCTCACAAAACCGCTGTGCCGAAAATTATTGGTGATGACTTGCGGAGGAGTGCCTTTCCCACACGTGGGCGATGATGTGCACTGCACAGAGTAAGTCCACTTGATACAATGTTCCAGCTTCTGAGCATAGGATCATTCGGCTCTAGCAGGTGCTTGCAGTACTTCGACTACACGTGGTGAATGATACTGTGGTCCATCGGCTGAAGGGCAGATGAAGTGTTGGGCGGCAAACAAACTACTTTGACGCTCTTCAGTTCGACTGTACAGTTATGGGCACTGCAGTTGTCAACAAACATAATTATCTTGCGGTCTTTAGACGTGAAGTGCCGGTCTAACTGCTGCAGCCAGCCTCGAAAAATGTCCGAGGTCATCCAAGCCTTCCTGTTCGCTGTGTGCTCGACAGGAAGGCTTCTGATGTTTTTAAAACAATGTGGCTTATGCGCCTTCCCGACGACAAGTAGTGGCAAGCGCTCCGTGCCAGTCATATTGGCGGCAAGAAGCACAGTTATCCTTTGCTTGCTCTTCTGCCACCAATGCACGCGTCCCCTTTGAAAGTCACCGTCTTGTCGGGAAGAGCTCTAAAAAATAGAGCAGTTTCATCTGCATTGAACACATCACGTGGTTCATATGCCGGTGATGTGCTCCAGCAGCTTCACATTTCTCCACTCGGTGGTCACGCTTTGAATCTCCAAAAAGAAATTTAAAGAAATTTTAAAGTATCGCGGTGCACCCTTACCTTGATAAATACGCGACTCAACCAGCTGCACTGTGGTGACATTTCTTTTTATTTGGACACTGATCTTGTGTAGTTAAACGCCAGAAGGCCACAAAGTGCTGTCACTCAGACTCGTCCGAACTTGAGTTGGACAACGCCTGCTTTTCATTAGTAACGTCCCAGAGTGCATCGTCCTCCGTTCCATCCAATGCGTTGCTGATGCAGCATTTGCAGAAAGACTTGCGCACCATCTCTTCCGGGAGAGATTTCCATGCTGACGACACCCAGCCACAAAGTCGCGAGCGGTGGACGTCGTAGGCGGCCAGCGGGGGTCTTGGTATTGTCGCCCAGCATCCACTCATTGTTGAGCTCGCGCATGCAATCTTTAAAGGGTTTATTGAGCACTATGTCCAGTGGCTGGAGGATTGATGTTAGTTCCCCAGGGATCACGACAAGATCAGTCTTGCCATCGGACAGGGCTCCCTTTACATCAGCCGTGAGGTGGCCTCAAAATGAGTCGAGGACCAACGTGCTCGGTCGCTGAAAAAGCGCACCGGGTCGCCGATTCCACATGAGCCGGATCCATTCAAGCATGAGGGACTCATTCATGAACCCTTTTTCGTTCGCTCTTACGATCACAACCCGAGGAAAGTCTTCTTTCGGTAGCCCTCTTCTCTTGAAAATGATATAAGGGGGCAGCTTCTTTCCATCAGTTGTGCACGGGAGCATCTCTGTAAATTGCGAATGCTCGTTGCCCGTTATCAAGAGTTTCACTTGCTTTGATCCTTTAGCAGTCACACTCGTGTTCGAGGGCATATCAAACTAGATCGGAGTTTCATCAGCGTTGCCCATGTGTCCCATCATGTAGTAACGCTGTCGACGAAGCTCTATGATGAAGTGCTGATACTCGACCAGCTTGTGATCGAAATCTTCGGGCAGTTTTTGGCATACGGAAGTACGCCGCCGCAGTGCAAAGCCCTTCCGCTTCATAAATCGGCGCACCCACGATGGCGAGCCCTTGAATCGCACCCTCGTGTGCCCTGAGTCGCGCGCTATCTCGAGAGCTTTCACGCGGACACACTCCGCTGTCACGGGTAGCGACCTTGCACGCAGCTCCCGGACGAACTCGGCGAGTAGAGTTTCCAGTTCAGGGTGCACTGCAGGCCGTCCACGAAACAAAGTTTTATTTTTTTTTTGGTTGCTGCGAGATTGATGCATTGCTTTTGGCTCCTCCAGTATCGAACGCTTTTCTCCGATGCACCGAATTCCCGTTGTGCTGCCAGGTTGCCGTGCGCTTTGGCATACTCGATAACTTTTTTCTTAAAGCCTATCGTAAACTGCCGTCGGCTCACACTCATTTCTGAAGGAAATAGAAAAAAAAGAAAACAGCGGATAACCGAAGCAGCCACACTAGCCTCACAATAGGGACATAAGAAAAAGCAAAATGGCCTTGCCCAGCGGTGCTGCTGCTGATGCTCACGATGGCAATGGAGGCTTCCGACCTCAGCTGCCCATTGTTGCGAGACTTCCACATTTTTTTCTGCCAATGACCGGTATATGAGACGAGGGTCGACTTTTCATCACATTTTTTTTTTGAAAAAAAAATTCGACCTATATTCCGGTTTTTATGGTACATCCAACAGATAAAAGAATAGCTGCCGGTACCATTTTTTTCGATCGTAGTTGGATGCAGTGAAGGGCCGCAACGATGGCAGGATGAGGTACGTTCACCGTTGTCCGGGTCTTTTTGTCAAAGTGCTTGACGGGTTGTTCCGGCGATGCCGAAGCAAATGGGCCACATGGAGGTTGTCGAACCACTTCACAGCCCTCAAGCTCACTCCTTAAAACGTCATTTCCATCTCAACATAGGAGCCATGGCCTTTGCGCTTCAGTTCTTTTTCGGATGGAAGTTTGCATCCTTTCAAGCGAGCCTCCCACACTGTGCCCACAGAACTGATGCCAGCCTTTTTTAGTACCAGCACACTACAAAACCAGTTGTCAAAGTGCAGAATGTAGTTGAGGTCACGTGGCACGACACTCTCCATTCGGAGAACGATGTTGACGCTGGCGCCAATCTCTGGAAAATCCGGCTGCAGAAGAATCTTTCCCGTGTATACCTCAAAGTTGTACATGAGTCTGCATCCGTCGCAGAGCAGGAAAAGTTTCTAGCCCCATTTCTTAGGCTTGCTTGGCAAGTATTGCTTCAGTGAGCTGCGGCCTTTGAAGGGGACTAGGTGCTCATCCACACAACAGTTTTTGTGATTTCGGTATTTCATGGCATTTCGTGACCAGGTGATCCAGTAGGGGCCATACTTTGTACAGCCTGTCATGCTCTGGGTCATCCTGGTCTGGTGCCTCCTGGTTGTCGTTGAAATGCCTTTCCACTTCTTCCCATCTGTTCCCCGTCATGGTGTCGGCAACTTGACTGATACGGAATTTCTTGGACTGGTACATCCGTGTTTGGGGCAGCTTCATAATGGACATAATGAGCACTATGCCCATAAACTGTTCCACTCTGGCATGGCATGGCCAACTGAGTCTTGGACAGCGCTCCATGTTGGATGATTTTTCGGAGGCTTGGTAATCTTTTCACGTTCATCATCACTATCATCTCTGCTTGGAGCGCTAGACATCTCTTGGCAGTCCCCTGAGAGGGCTGTAGAAATTAAACAAAGTGGATACGACATGAACCTGGAGTTAAACAAAAAGCATGCAAAATTATAAAATGCTACGTGAAATGTCCATGTAAATTCGCACTCACTGAGGACACAAACTAAAAAGAAAGTTTACAATTGGGGCTAGAAATGAGTGTCTCAAGCGCGCAATGCAAAATTTTCATGGGCAGCATAGACAGAGCACCAGACTCTACCAGGCGTCTTGTGTATCTAACGGCGTCTGTCGTGAGTAGCGTCCACGGCCTCACAAGGACATATTTGAATAGCGCAAAAAGACACAGGGACGCAGGCGAGTAAGACGATACAGGCGCTAACTTTCAACTGACGTTTATTCGGAAGGACAACATATATACATATAACATCTGGTCATGCGCAATGACTCCGTCTAACAGCAAAAGCATAATCAGCACTTCAATTTACTATTTTAGAGCCCTGAGATCAGCAAACCAAGCTCCTTATCAGACAGGGATAAAGACAGGTGGCTTATGCATTTCTCTTACTCGCCTGCGTCCCTGTGTCTTTTTGCGCTATTCAAATATGCATTCATACCAACTAGCTCAACTTTCCGTGCTTCACAAGGACGCCGATACAACCAGAGTGGTTGAGTGGTTAGACTAATATCCTCGTGAAACCTGAGTTACGAATTCTTTCATAATTATCAAGAAAACTCATTACTTTGAAAAAAATGAGACCGTCTTATCACGGCGAAAAAGTTTAGTTGACGTACGACACTTGATACGGGTACAGAAGCATATGCAATATATTGCGCACTGGGACTCAATGAAAAAAAAAAAAAACTACTATATTTAGGGATTTCAAAGAACAAACAAGAAAATGTTTACTAGTGACATACAAAGGGTTTCGGCTCTTCACACAACTTTTTTAAGCAGTTTCATGCTATGTTTGAAAACGGAGGAACGAGCGGGGTGACAAGCGGCTTAGCTATTATTACTTTCGTCTTGCACTCCACTGCCCTCTCTGATATTGTAAGGCACTCGGCCAGAACTAATCTCAGAGGTCACGGTGCTGATTATTCTAAAATATAATTAGTGTAGACATTACTTTAACCACTTAGTGCATACTATGTAATGGGTAGCATGCTTTAAACCACGAGCAATTATGCGCGTGAAATGTTTTCAAACTTGCTGTGCACCCACTACATGGTCTAAAGGGAATACATGCAGTAACGTGTGTGCCTTTAGTAATGGGTGGCCGGCTTTAAACCACGATGTCGTTATGATATTCACATATTCTGACGCCTGATGGCAATGTACGCTTGTACCACGCAATATTACTGTGATATTACATGTTGTATTGTGACACCTGTATACAGGACGCGTGTGTTTGTGGACCATGAAAGTTATTTTCACTGCATTTCCAAGCAGGCACGTGGCTGTGTGGTAGAACACCTGCTTGCCACCCAGACGGCCTTGGGTTCAATCCTCACTCGGACCCAAAACATTTTCATTATTTCATTTGCATCATTCTTGATTTTTCGGTCACTGACAAGATGATGATTTTTCACTCGCAACCAACGACGCCGACGCTGGAATTTCTGCAAAGTGAGCTCTTTAAAGCTTTCGCGTTAAAATGAATTTAAAGGGCCTCTCACCAGGCCTGACCATTGTGAGCTGACGAGTGCAATGCATACACTGGGAATTTACGACCAAGTATGCCAAAGTTTGCAATGTTACGCAATGTGGAAATAGGTTAAATTTCAAGCTGAACGCTGCTTGCCCTCCTTCTCGCGAGTGTGCGCCTAGAGAATGAGGGGATGACGTACGAGAAGGAATGGCGCTACAGTAGTGCTTTGACGTCCCGGCTTTGAGCACTTTAGTGATTACATATGACATCACCACATGTTGCGTCATCAAGCTGCCAAGATACCATGACAGTTGTGGATGAACTTTGTTCCCACACACATGCATAAACACACGCTTACCGATGTACACATGCCAACGTTTCGCGAGCATACTGGCAGTGCATCCACGCCACATCCAGAGAGCCATGGCAAGTTGGGTTAAGGGTGACCGAATCACCGTCTGCCACGATGGTGTAGTGGCTACAGTGCTCGGCTGTTGACACAGAGGTCGCGGGTTCGATCCCGGCTGCGGCGGTCGCATTTCGATGGAGGCGAAATGGTAGAGGCCCGATGTACTGTGCGATGTCAGTGCACGTTAAAGAACACCAGATGGTCGAAATTTCCGGAGTCCTCCACTACGGCGTCCCTCATAATCATATGGTGGTTTTGGGACGTTAAACCCCAAATATTATTATTATTATTATTATTAGTGACCAAAGCACCGATCCCGTTCCTTGCGATCAGCACCAATTCACGACGAGCTTGCCGTATGCCATGCGCTGTCTGCAAGCGGTCAGTGTCGTGGCAGAAAAATCTTGCAGCGAACTCTTCTTCACCGTGATGCGGCAGCCCGGCGATAACTTGCAGAACACTGTGCAAACGTACGTGATATGACCCCACCACTGCGCGGACAGCACCAGCTACAGAGTCCCAATGAGCACGAGCGTCACTGCCTGGAGTAAGCCGGGCCCCATACGAGGGTAGAGAAGGTATACGTGCATGAAGGCATTGAAGGATGATCAGGACGAAACGCAAGAGAGTTCCATCGCTTCACGTGTTAGTTGCTGGTGGCGTAGCTGTAGAGTATCCAGGCTGTAGAGTATCCTATGTCAATCCCATGAAAGGGATTTACATTGAAAGCTGTCTCAAAGCTGTTCCAAAACAACGATATGATTATGAGGCACGCCGCAGTGGATGACTCCGAATTATCTTGAGCTAGTTGGGGTTTCTCAACACACACTCAACCAGGGTTACCAAGTTTGGCTACTTTGCACCAATTTGGCTACTTTTTTAGACTCATGGCGGCAGAAGAAAACGTATTGGCTAATTGGCTACTTTTGGCTAGTTTCTTTATCCCTCGGTTTAACTAAATTTTATCAATATCTGGTGACGTCGCAACCGCTGGTGTTCGAGTGTGCGGTGTGAAAGACGACGACCAAGGCGTGCTTTGAGCTCACAAAATTGAGTCTGGAGATTGGTATACACAAAAGAAAATACTTTTGGATACGTCGCTTGAAATCTCGGGGAAAACCGTTGAATGGGGCCTCATTTTGTAGACCACTGTAATTGGAAGTGAAGAGGACAATCGAAAGCTTACTGCATTCAGGACGCCCTGCATTTATGGACATTAGAAATATCACATCCCACAAACTGTCTGTGTTATTTCTTATGATTAAGTACGGATGTGCACCTCATAATATGAACTGCTCGTTTTCGGCATCACGCGAGAAACGACTGCGAAAGCGACTACAATTTGTGCTTCCATCCCAGCAATTGTTATTTGTAGCCCACTCATGCAACACTCATATTTATTGTCGCTTATGTGTCATTTCTGCAAGTGGGCAAGACATTTTGTCATCCTACCCCAAATTATTGCTAAATTGCTAAAAAACGGGACTGATGAACCCCTTTATAAAGACATGCACCGGGGAGCAATCCTTGTCTTTTATATGAGGTGTCTCTTATAAACAGGGTACCACGTATGCATTTTCTGATCGCCCCCTATTTTAATGTTGGCACACTGGTGTCTCTTATACCCATTTGTCCATTACATCAGTGTCTCTTATAAAGGGGTTTGACTGTATATGCTTTAACATCAGCAAGTATGGTTTCGAAAGCTTCTTGCTGTACTTGTTTACATTTCTACAAAAAGGCGCTTACATTTAGTCACTTAAATAAAAACGTGGCAGATGTCTTCACACACGCACGGCTAGATTTGGCTACATTTACAGCCGTTGATTCTTGTTGGCTACATTTTGGCAAGTTTTTCCAATTTCATGGCCATTTTTTATATTTCTGACCTGGCAACCCTGCTGTATGTGTTGTTCTGGAGCTTAGAGTGGTGCACTGCTTTCACATTGCAAATAAGAAAAAAAGAAGAAAAATATGTACCGGAAGAAAATTTGCAGTGCTGTTTTGATGTGTGATAAGTTTCTTTTCTTTCTTGCTGTCCTTATGTGGACATTTATTGCCTAAGCATAACAGTCCTGATTATGAGAGAAAAATACTGGAAATGCATGAGCGAGTTGTCTGTCTATGATAGAAGTAGCAGTGGTCTGCACTCTAAGAAAAAAAAGAGTATACCTGACTCTTTTCGGAGAGTTCTGACTTGCCACGTATATGACTCTCTTTGGAGAGTCACGGTGACTCTCTTGGTGGGTCAGAGTCGGCGCGCTCAGGAGAGTCCCCGGACCCTCTTAAGAAGAGTGGGAGGACTCTTATGCAAAGGATAACACTACCACTTCTGAGGGAGTCAGACGACTCTTGCCAGTGACGCACCTACGCGGGTCAATTGACACCCACCGAAGCGTCAAGCGACTCTACGGCCATTTTAAGCTACTAAATTGACCCATGCTCTACTTTTGTGCGACTACTGCTGGAAATAGTGAAGTATTCATTTTAAGCAACTCTATTAATACTTGCCGTTGTGGCTAGCGACTGCAAAAAAGGATAGTTCAATTTTAGCATTATTTTAATAAAACTTCTCAAAACACACCATTTCCAGCAAAGTTGAAGCAGTTGAGGTATTCCTCATTTCCATGCTTGTATGAGTATAACCAACCAAAATGTGCGACTGTGATGTGCACAGTGTCATGCCGTGCAAAATTAACAGCAGATATCGGTATAATGTTTCCATATTTATTCCTTATGATCAAGAATCAAAAAGTCGTGAAGGCTGGAGGAATCAGACTTGTGACTTGCTATGTTGTCACTCCTGTTCAGCGTGAGCAGCCACAACAAATGGTACCTGAAAAGAACGTGATATCATAATGGGAAAACGGAATCATAGTAAGAGTTTGCAATACCTACACAATAAGTGATTTACACAGACATAATGAAGGCTCAGAACAAAACAAATGCAAAGAGGCATGGTAAGGAACCGTGTTTTTTGCCGTTATCGTGTAAAACATTGGTGACAAACTTGCAGCACAAGATGATGTGAGTTTTTTTTTTAAACAACAAAGGCAATTGTTTTAGGCCCCTTTGCGTGGGTGCCACTCACCTCTTTTCCTACGTCGTCTTGTCCAACCAAAGGAAATGTACCGAGTGCCTCGTTGACATTACGAACGCCGCTGTTGATTTTCCTATCACTAGTGGTGAAGCGCCAGACCATAGCGACACCTTCGTTGCCCTGGGAATAACCAACACACAAACACAGACTGATTAGTTTTATTTAAACCACCCTTTGTTCAACACACCGTTACTGTACACACATCTGACACGAGTGTTTCGTTTTAAATAATTTCGTAACGAAAACAAATTTTCACGTAATAGGAGGCGGGAACCGCGTTTCGCGATAGGCACTGGTTATGCACGAATGAAGGCCCTCCTTTTCTGATAAGTCGCTTCAAAAAGTGCTTCCAGAATAAGCCCGGCTTTGCGCCGGCATATTGCCACAACCAAGCGCATCCTCCGGCAGTCAGGGGCACGCCGTGAGCGGTTACTGACAGCGTGTTCTACAAACGTAACCCATTCTTAAATAATCAGTTGTTCGAGCGCCCGAACGACAGAACGCGTGTTCTACAAATGTAATCCACCCTTAACAACTCAGTTGTACGAGCGCCTGAACGACAGCAACGCGCGCGGACGCCGTCTACGTTGACATCAGACATGGCATATGCTAGAATTACCGCATATAGCTCCCATAGTCACGTATATTCACTCGATTCTGTTGTAAAGCCGAACGTCATTATATACAGTGCGTCTCTGTACACAGACTCTTTTGTCACGTTTTTACGGGTGGAAGCACGCTGCACACTCGAGTATCGATGGAAATGTTATTAAGACGTAGACAAAGCGCATCTCAAAACGATATCAAACACTTTCAGCAGTTCAGACACAATGTGTGAGCAGAAAGTAATCGCCTCGATAAGTGATTGGATCACTCATTTTATGAGCCATGCAATCACACAACAACGCGCATAGCGGCCTCAACTCGTTATGTGACTGTTTTAACTGGACATCCTGCGACAGCCCCGCGGACGCCGGCTACTTTTGGAAATGGCTGGCAGCCTGCTCCCGCAGCCTACTTCCGCGAAGCTGCTGCAGACGCCCAGCTAAAGCTGTGTAATTAGTATATACGAAAGCAGTGCACTCACCGTTAACAGGCGCATGTCCGTGTCCGCAACTCCAAGAATATTCCTCACTAGCGTCACTTCGAGCACGGAGCCTGGCGTGACCGCCACCGCAGATCCGCATGTTCGCTCGAACTCAAAACTACAAGTCGTGCCGGGGTGCCGGTCGCGCGACTAGTGTGACCAGCGCAACCAACGCGGTTCTCTCTGACGCATTCCTAAAGACGGAGAGAGGAGGCAGCAGGCGTATAGGCAGGCATGGAGGAGTAGGCGCCTTGCGCCCTTGCCCCCTCGCGACCGCGCGGGCGGCGACGTTGCGGCGCCGGAGTGAGAGACAGGACCGTCTCAACGGCGCCGAACAGCAAACGCGCGATATGTATGGCGTATACCGCAGCGCGTTCATCACGGAAGCCAATCAAAACGCGCTTCACGAGAGTTCTGTGACTCCTCTCGAATTTCCAACTCTCTTTCTCTGCGTCTACCTTCCAAAAGGGGTCAAGTGAATACTCGAAGGGGGTAACGGTTTTGTAACCCTCTTTCGACTCTTTTTTTTCTTAGAGTGTGTAATATATCAAATAAAATGTAAATTAAAAGTAAAACTACCACAAAATAAAAAAAATAAACCAACAATTAAGTTTCTGCACCGCCACCATTGACGGAGAGTGGGACGGAACAGGGGGCAATCCCCTCTTCCCCCCCCGCCTCGCCCGAAAGAGCCGGACTTGAAATAAAGTTTATTCATTCATTCTGCAGAATTTTAACACAGTAACTTGGTATATAATCGCTGTGCCTAGATCTATTGATTCACATTGTGAATCGAAGAGCCCTAAGAATTCCCTGCATTGAAGCTTGCATGTTTAGAGGCCTGGCTTGTTTTCATTTTGCCAGGGGCACATCGGGCTCTACAATCCCTATGCAGCGTCTGCATCATAGGCTAATGTTGCAACGATTGGCCCAGTAATTTGCCAGTTTCATGGTGTGGCCAGTAGATGAACTACTGAAATTTAGCATTATGCTTGGATGTTGCAAGTTACTTCACTTGGGAATGAGCCATGGTTTTCTTTTTTCCTTGTGCATTTCATACATTTGCAAGCTCTGTCATCGTTGTTCAGGTTTCTTTCAGTTCTTATTTTCCAAGGAGAGATATGTTTTTGTTATGTGTCGGTTCAGCATGGGCAACTTTCTTTCTGAGGAAGGACACTCGTCAGGCAAGCTTGAAAGTATACAGGGAATTGAATGAATTCATTCCTTCGGTTCATACACAGAAGGTGCTGCCACTGTGACGAGTCTGGTATTCGGTGCTGCGTGTGGATCCTTCTGTGATGGAAGTTTTGCCTGACATTTGCAAGGCCACAGTGTTTCCAGTGGAGAACTCTGGAGACAGCAAATATTTTTTTTGAGTACGGTGGGGCAAGGGACAGAGGATTGCTTGGCTTTGCACTGCTTAACTAGGCGAGCGTGGTATGTGTGAAGGAGTGACTGAGGTGTGGTGTGGATGGAATTACCGCCAGTGTCCATGTGGAACCTCCATGTGGTGCTTGCGCTACAGCAAAGTGCTTCTGTCTGGTGCAGAAGAGCCGCCACCTCCATACACGCCGGGATATTATGACCCGACCACGGGGCTTCCGTACCAGGCAGCGCCTGGTGGTGGCGACTGCTGGGCCGGCTCGTCGGTGCGGCAAAGGGTCACGCCGTCGTGTCCCTCCGGGCCGCCCCTCGTGCGTGGTGTCCGCAGCCCGCCACCGCCGGTGCCGCAGTCTACGCCGTCGCCGCGACCGCACCTGCCCCCCTGGTGTGGAGCGAGGGGCGTCGCTGTGGCCCTCGCCTCCGTGGGGGGCGTCGCCCGAGGACGAGGAGCGCCTCGCTGGAGCCATGGGCGCAGCGAGGATCGGATGACGCTCCTCGTAGTTTGCTGCTGCACAACCGGGAGAGCCTTCGACAGCACCACAACTGACCGCTGTGCCCCTGGCGTCTGGTGTCGGCACGAATGCCGCGTTCGCCAGAGGCCATGCGAGTTGTTGGGTGCTGAGCCTGCCCACATGCTCAGTCTGCGCGATTGGCGCAGACCTCTTTAAACGGAATGTTGTTTCTAGTGACCAAAGCCTAAGCTCTCGTGAGGCCAAGCCAACTGACTGTTTCACACACAGGATTATTGGAGTGCTGCTAGCAAACTCCCTCACTAGGACGAGTTTGTAGTGTGATCTCTAATAGGCAGGGCAGCAGATGAACACTGCACGGGAAGCGTGCTTTTTTGGGGTATTGCCTTGTTTTTTCTGTACCGAGACTGTCAAGATTTTCGTTCGCACTTAATTGGAACTGCCTGCATGCGATCAGCACTGTGGCGCTGTCGAATGTTAAGTAGGCCACACCTCTTGCTTTCGACGAGAAATACAAAGATTGCTATGCTTGGGTTATGGGGAAATAACACACTGGCCTGCTGGTTGACACAGTAGTGAGGAATCAATAACTTGCACTCTTGCAGGTTCGTTAAGTTGTCGTAGCCATCGACGTTAGCTTGATCCAAACTTTTCGCATGTATGTACGACTGAACTCTGTATTTTCTTTGCATGTGCATGTCCTTGTGCTGCCTTGACCATGTGTCCAAGCAGTCAAAAAGCTCGCTACGGTGGGCCATTGGGCACTGTTTTCAATAGTGATTAAAGGGAATGGCATGCTACAGGTTTGTCCCTGTTATGTGCAGAAGGTGCTGGCAGACAAGCGGCTTGTCATGGGCCTTGCAAATATGGTCGCAGAGCCAGTTGTTGACTTTTCTAAATGTGTAGCTGTTGCTGTTGGAGTCGGCGGGTGGACGATCTTTGTTTTAATCCGAGTATCTGTAGCGTCTCGTGCAGCTTTGAATGTGCGTGCGTGTGCGAGAACACGTCGTTGCACAGGCTGGCCTGTGCTGTGCGACGTGGCGAGCTCCGTCGTGTGCGTTCCCATCGTCTTCCCTCGGCCAGTGTTTCATAAGTCGTAAGAAACAGAGAACCACTGGTCGCAAATTCATCCCGGGGTGCATTTGAGCAAAGCTTGTTCTTCCTGCTTGTGCCCTGCTCTCCCAGCCCACTCGTCAACCTCCTTTCCTGCCCCCCTTGCTTTGTGTGCCACTATCGTCGGGTGCTGCTTTTGCCGACTTTTCCATGATCGTGGTGCAAGTTCTGCTCAGTGATGCATTCACCGCTGTTGACGCACACATCTGCCATGGCAACCATATCACCCTTGCGCTATGCTGGACAATTGTAGGCCCGTGTTGTTTGCTCGATTGATTGGGAAATAGTGATGCTTACCAAGACGATGCAGGCGTCTTCCTTACTATTTTTTTCTCCGAGCTGGCAGCAACACTTGCTCTTAAGAGATTACTTTTTTTGGTAGACCTTTTTTTTATAGATGCTGTTATACTGTCCTTTTAGACTGGCGAAAGTGCCGTGCAGTTCTTTCCCAGACACACACCAGCTCGTGATGGCACCCACTCGGGGCGTGATTTCATTTAGCCTGTATCTTCTGTGGCGCTGACATTGCTGACTTGCTTTTGCAACCAGTTGCCAGCGCTGTGGCGAAGCTTCTTTACACTTAAGTTGTATTTTGTTTTGTAGGCTTAGGTTGTTTACCCAATGATATTCCTTTACAAAGCTCTTGATTCTGGCCCGAAGAAAATGCATGTACAGTTGTTCTGAGCAGTTCTGGGTGTGATGCCGGTAGATCTGAATAATAAACTAGTACTATGTTTGTTTTGTATCCGTGCCTTGATTTCTTTCACACTGAATCTGTAGAGTTGCAGCTGGCAAGAAGATGGCAGTGCAAGGTTCATTTTACATGTTGAAATGGTCGGTGATGTAATAGCTGGGCCAATTGCACTGGACTGCGCCAAGAGGTGAAATCTGCTACATCCTGCTACATCTTGGCAAAAATTTCGTTATTTGTGCCAAGCGTGCGCCGCGCCGTCGTTTTTGCATTCTTTCGCTGAGAAACATGACGGCAGGCGCTCCAAATCCATGTTACCTCTCCGATTCCGAGTGTTCATTGCAGTACACAGGAAAGTGCTATGTAGTTGGAAGTAGTAACTCACCCGTACTGCAAAACTTACTGCGTTGGTTTTCTATTACTACTAGACCATACTGGGTGATAACATTATTGAGTTCAATAAAATTGTTTCTAACTGTTGTGGATATAGTCAGAGAAAAGTAATAATGACCTAGTTGTTCTTGGACGTCTTGACTGACTGTATTGATTAGAGTAATTTAGTATGTGTATGTAGAACGAACCATTTATTTAGCTAATTTGTTTTTTCTAGTTTGTAGTGCTATTTGTTCTTGCTTACTTACAAAATATTTCACGCATGGTGCCCAAGTTTTAAGGCCATACAATGGGCAGATTTTACCAACATACCACGTGCCTTCGTTGAGAAGGCATGATGTCCCAGTATTCTGGCATATCTCGGCTGGGATTCTCGACCTCGGCAACTGTTCATGTCAAACAGCTTGTCAAATATAAATACTGACTCCCCCCATCACCGTAAATTTTGTCCAGCACTCATTAAATAACAGGAAGAATGGACCAGTTACTAAACCCTGTTCCTTATGAACCGCTCATTAACGAGGACCCTAACGATTCTGTACGTAAAGCACGACAGCAGACCCTTCTCCGCACAATGGGAAACTAGGTTGTACTATAAGCGCAAACGTAATCAGACATTTTTTTTTGGGGGGGGGGGGCAGTAAATAGAATGCATGGAAAATTATACAGAATGTGCTTCCAGTATGTAACTAAAGCATCAGGGAAAGCCAGAGTCATTTACAAATACCAAATGAATTCCTAGGAAGTGTTAGATGGCTTGCGCTGACTTGGAGATGTCTGCAGAAAAGCGAAGAGCTGTGGCATAATTTCATGATCACGAGTGCTGTGAACAAGTGAACATGCATGCATGCGTGCATGAACGGATTTCCTTTGACTTGAGGTGCAAGAGCTCCGGCTTAGAGACAAATGTTTGTGGCCGGAAATGTGTGGCAAGTAACTGCTCCAAACGGTTGTGCTGCTCCGAAGTGAAGTTTTAGTTGCTCCAAAAGCTGCGCCAAAATGGCTTAGGTCAGTCACATCACTGAATGGTTTAAGTTGGTGAGTTTAGCACTTGGAAGGCTACGACCTTTCCTTAAATGTGATTTTGGGAGCCTTAGCCCGTCTAATGCAAAACGACATCATAATCAGATAAAATGGTGCACTTCTGTTTAAGCAAAAACAAGTGAAGGATTTTTTTTCAACATAAGCCAGGTCCACCGAAACACAAAATGAGAAAAAAAAAAGAAAAAAACTTACCCTAACCAACTGTTATATCCAAGCTATTATAATGTACGTTTTATGTGGGAGCTAGAGCAATCTTTCAGCAACAAAAAATTACATACAGTTGAGCCTACTCATAACGATCCCAGATATAACGATCTATCGGTTATAAAGACCATATTTCGGTGCATTTACGATTTTCCTATGTGAAACTACGTCCACATATAGCGAACATTTTTCAAAGCCTCCTACTTATACAACGAACACATCCGACACGGTCGCGGTAAAAATATGGCGCATATGAAACGAAAAAAAAAAAAAGGGCATTTCTAAAGCATGTGAGAGGCACACTCTGCAGTTTACTCGCGAAGATATCGTAGACCGCGGCGAGCACCGCACGCAGATTTCGGACGCTGCGAGTGAGGTCGCTCACTTTTCAGGCGTTTCTTTACTGGCAGAACGGCAGTGAGGGAAAAAAATAAAAATAAATGTGAGGCAGCATGAAGACTTGCGGTCGTCAGCTTTAGCACTGCAAACTTTTCTGGCGTCGTTCTCTGCATCTACGCCGGCGATGAACCAAACAATGCCTTCGAACGCAAGAAGCGAGAACTTTTTGTTGCATAAAAGTTCACTGCGACGCTCAACTCGTCGACGAATGTGCCGCGAAAGGTCTTCCGCGTTTTCGGTAACGGCAGAGACTGGTCGACCAATAGGGAGTTTTCGAATAGCGTACGCTAAGTTAGCGGGCGTAGCGTTAGCGTAAGGGCGCCATATGAGTTTTAGGATAGCGTTTGTCCCCCACAAATGCTGACGCCGCAAAGGGGCTTTGCAGACCGCACGCTCTTTCGGATTTCCTGCGGGCGGACCGCAAACGCTAACGGCGGTTAGCGTTATGACGCATGCGCAGTGGCAGCGACCACAACGGATAGCGTACGCAAAGCTTTGCGTACGCTATTCGAAAACTCCCTAATGATAACGACTTCCGCGCGGTTGCGGCGGTGCCTTAGAGTGAAGGTGAGGTGGCCGGTGGCGATGAACGGACCATTTTGACTCATCGCCGACAACCTGATCGCAGTCACCTGCAGATATCATGCTCGGCTGCGCGTTGTGTTTAAAACTGCGCGGAGTGACGGCGGTACAAGCGCGTCATGGTGTCGTTCGCAAGTTCGCCGCGCCGCGTCGTGCGAGGACGCTTGCGCGTTGCTTGCAAAGTGCATGTCTTCGTCGTGTGGAACGAACAGGCTACTCGCCGCACCCGAGCACGATCCGGGGTGAAGCATGCACGAAGAATGCACAAAAGCGTGCGTACCTTGACTGCAAACGGCCCGGTATGCGACGGCTAGAGCTGAGTAAGTGACGTGCTGCACGCAACTAGCAAGGGATGATTTCCCTGTGGCGGCACCGCGCTTGAGTGGAACGGCGTGAGTTCATTGCGAACACGGTTTAATTAACTCGTGAGCACACAGCGGGCGTCGCTTAACACGCGAAAAGGCCTAACTTGTCACCGGAGGGGTTGTTAGCACATTTTAATAAAGATACACAGAAAAAGAAAACGGTACAAGTTTGTACCAAAAATTGCACACATACAGCACAGCTGTTCAGCAATACAGAAGTTACAGAAATCTGCAGCAAACTGTGCCAGAGCTAATGAGAGGAAAGAACCGAAACTGGGATGATCAAAAAAGTGGCCCATGACTGTCCCAGTCTCTTTTCCTATATGTCCCACAACCTTTCCGGCACTGCTTGCTGCTCTAATGAAACAAGCAAAAAATAAATTTTGAGCACAAGCACACGTGGTAGAACGCGGAAACCAGAACACTGCAATAAAACAGCAGTGGTCATTTAGAACTTGGAATACAGCACTTTGACTGAAAGAAGAACAAGTAACAAGAAAATAAGACCAACATATCAACTGTCAACAAGACGAGTCACACCAGTGAAGCTATCCCTGCTGCCCTCGTGTAACTAGGATAACAAAGTAAGAAAAATTGACAGTTAAGCCTTTACTGGCAACTCATAAGGTGTTTTGAATAGTCGTTGCAGTGCTTCTAGTATCATAACAGAATGTGGATTTTCTAAAGAATGCTCAGCCAACTGAACTACAGCGGCTACTGGGGATAGCAGCAAACACTTTACTGCATCACATTGTAAGATAAGCGAGGAATCGTGTTGCGTTTACACTTGCGTCTTGTATTTAGCATTAATTTCTTTTCAATAATGCTTGTCCCCTTAGAATGAAAAAACAACAGATTTTTAACTTCCTCAGCTTTTTGGCTTTAGTACGTGTCTACCACCATTTTATTTTCTTGCAGTGCCATGCTTGGGAAACAGCACGTCTATGTTTTATGTTCCCTGTTGATCTACACAGAATCCCAAATAACTGGGCAAAAATTATCTCTGCAAGCTGAGAGGATGTTTAGATATCTTATTTTCTTTAAACAACATGCTTCAGATAACGCTCCCCCCTCCAACGTGGAAAATGCCCGCAACAATGACACGCTGTTAATGCGTCAGAACTTTATTGACACACAAATAAGTAGACCCAGGAATGAACAATCCTAAGAATAGATTTGAAACTTGCCCAACATGACCGACTAAGCACAACATATGCCATTACCAGGTACAGAGCCCACAGCATACCACACGATGACAAAGAAAAATGCAACCAAAGTATATCACCAAGGCCCATACACCGGTCCAAAATAACGGTTGAAACGGTGGCATTAACAGGCACCTGCAATGCAGCATGTGCATGGCATGCATCCTCATTTGCATAGATGCACATGTGGATGCTGTACTTTTTATTTTAAATTTGGTGAACTTGAAGAAAAAAAAACTTTTGCAGCTCCACTGCACTCGACAACAAGCAACACCACGAGATGAATTTGCAGTAAAATCCCGAGCAAGCACCTCCCCCTACGGTGAAAGATAATCCCACACGATTTGGAGGGGAGGCCCTTGCTTGGTCGCAGATCAAAATTCAAGGTGGTGGCGAAAGAGCCACACCTTGAATACACACATACTTCTAATGAAATGCTTTATTGAATACGCACTCATTAAATGCTTTTATTCACCGTCGAAGGGCAAACAAAAACAGTGAAAATGGCGGGTCATTGGTGCATATTTCAAATCTACCGAAAAAAGGGGGGAGCCTTTGCTCGGGTAGGGACCCTTGCTCAGGATTTTATGGTATGCCAAACCTTAACACTGTTTGCTCACACAGAATGCCCTGCAATGAAAGCTGGAAAAAATTGGCTTGATATATGCGCACGATGTTCCATACACCCTGCACGCTCTTGGTGTGTCCTTTCAGTCAACAAGAAACTGGCAATGTATCAAAGGGCTTGATTCTTCATTAGGCAATCAATGAAAGCATCAGACACTGAAGCCAAGGAAGGTACAGGGGCCATTACTTGTAGGAAGACTGTATGCAGTGTAGCAATTATGACAAAAATGGAAAGGAACTAAAGTGAACAAAAAAGTACAAAAAAAATCAACTTTGCTGCCAGTAGGGACAGCAAGTCCAACCTTCAGATAACACGTCGGATGCACTACCAATCGGGCTACGGTGGCGGTCGCTTTCTTTTCCACTTTAGTGGGCATCTCTACATATGTAATCCTGGGACTGTTAGCGGGTGCTGCTCATAGCCACGACGGTGGGTGGGGAGCTCTCTTTTTTGTCAGCTGGCATCATGTACTTCAGATACCACAGTGGAATGAACTAACATGAGACAAGACGAATACAGGACTAGCACTTACATTCAACTAAGGCTCAACCATAGAAATGTTTGCATCCTGTGCACTAGAAGACATGTTTACAAAATTCCACTTTTGTGTGGAAGGCATTAGGTAGGTCAGACTGGCAGATGCATGAACATGCGTCTACTTGAGCACAACAATAAAGTCAGGAATACTGCCATAGGTGGACAACTTACCGCCCATTCTAAAAAATGTGACATGAAGCCACAGTGTCATCCTTTTTTCAATCTGACACTTGTTCTGTATCACCACTACGACAAGATAATAAAAAATAACTGTAGAAGCGTCTGAGATAGCCATGACAGGAAATTAATGTGTCGGCATGCCATGTGTTGTTTTATCTAATAGTCTGATAATTAGGCTTAGACGACACGTGCACGTTTACCTTCTTCCTTTCTGTCACTTGTTTCCTCTTGCACTTTCAGATGCGTGTTTATATATGCTCAGGATCTGCAATAACACCTTAGTTAAAAGTAAGCGCTAGTCCTGTCTTCGTGTTGTATCGTGTTCGTATATTGTGCAACGGTATCTAAAGTACGATGAACTACCAACACGCCCATACTTCCTCCCTTGTGAGGCGTCATGTAGCATGTGATCTTTTTTACAAACTGGCAGTTCACCAATAAAACTTCACACACCACCTAAGGTAATGATGTCTGCCATAACAAGACCCTCGCTATTAATGAACGAAAGAAGGGAATGGATCAAGGGCTCGTTTCTTTGCTAGACAACAACTAGGGAAAAACCTAATGAACCAACAGACAACGCAGCCAAGAAAAGTAGATTATTTGTAGTCTTTTAACTGTGGGGTAGCGATTATGACCTAAATGGAAAGGAATTAAAGAGGACGAAAAATCAACTTAGCCGCCACTAAAAACCGAACCTACAACCTTCAAGTAACATGTCCAATGCTCTGCCAATTGAGCTACTGAAGCAGTCGCTTTCCCACCCACTTTATAGGGTAATAAATACCCAATACCAACACATTCCTTGACTTCACGGTCTGTTGGTTTCATTATTCAGTGAAACGGCATCTATATGCTTAAAGCACTATCAAAAACACCCACACCCTTGAAAAGTGACTGATTGAACCAGGAAAATGTGGCTGCAATATTGGAGCTTACAACAGCCTTTGAGCTAGTCAGAAACATCAGGGTCGCAGTAGAGTGCATGGTTAGAACACAACCAGCGATTCTGACTGCTTGAATGCAACTGCTCGTCCTGAGCTCACGCCTTGAGCACGAGTTGCGTTTTTATATTTCTCGTCTTCGGCTGCCAGCGCCAATGTGCCCGCTGAGCGACAGTAACGGCAAGCCACAGGGCTAAACAACTACTTCAATTCTGCCAATGAGCGAGTTGCCAAAGCATCTCCTGTAACTGCTATAAGTGCACCAAAAAACATTTCAGGGATATATGAGCAGGATTTGTAGGAGATCAGGAAGCTTTATGATACAATACTGGATTTTACCTCTCCACACAGAAAGACTTTAGTAGGTGGCACAAAAATTTGTGCGTTTTGGTAGAGCTTTTTCCAAAGCCTATCATTTTTCATGAGCTCACAGTTGAAAGGACATGCGACAGAACTAAACATATCATCTACCTTCGGAATGACATCATCAATGACCAAGTTATAGGGCACCTGTGGTGGCCTTTAAGATGCCTGCGAATTTTTGTCATCTAATACACTCAAGCTCGTTTGTCAGCTTCACTCAAATCAGCAGCACTGGCTTGAATATTGCCTTCATCATCATTGCTGCAAGTTTCTCGCATTAGATTACACTGATCTCCACATTTCCTTCTGCATACTCCGATGCTTTTGGCAGTGTGAAGTAAGCGGACTTAGAGTGGCATATTGTACACACAAACATGGCATTTCCACATGTTGGTGGCCTTTTGTGTGGCCAGCAAGTGTGCTAAATTCACTGCAAAAAAAAAAAAAACAAAAAATTGTTGCACTGAAAATGCACATGCTGTCTTGTCAGAAAATGCAGCACCTCTTCCACTTGTGTATTTGTCGCCACCACTCCAGATGTACTGGCTTGCTGCAACATGGTGATGCTTCCAGATCGATTAATTCCTGCACTTTTCAGAAAAGGAAAAAAAAAGGCACAAATTAATTAGGCCAGACAAAAATTGTTTGTAGCATCAAGGAAACAAACTATTATCTATAAAGAAGCACTGTTATGGGGATTCGACGTCTGAACTACTACTGAATGAATGATAAAACTTGTGAATTTCATCATTATGCTTCAGCAGCTCCAAACGTCCTACTTTGTGTGTACAGATGCATGCAGTGAACGTGGCCCAGGGCTTAAAGTCGGGGAAAGCCGGGGGGGGGGGGGGGGGCGCAACACCACCAAGCATCTAAAGGGTGTCTTGCTGGGCGAGCTGCTACGATATCTTTAAAGGCAGCAAAAACAAAACAAACACAAAAGAGGAGCATACGTGTGCTGCTCTTCTGTGTTCGTGTTGTTTTCATTGCTTGAATGATGATACCACCAAGCATATTGCCAAAATAGTAAATTGTTCCTGTACATCTCTCCGAGTAAAAAGTTGCATCAGAAATGTTAATAGCTTGATCAGTTCATGAAAAAAAAAACCTACCTGTACTATTTCATTCTTGAAGGTTATTGGATAAAGGATCTCTGGAATGGTGACATCTTTATCCATAGTTCACATTTAGTGTTGCACAAATGAAATTTGGGAGGGTTTCCAACTGGGCTTGTTGGTAATTCATCTCCAAGACCACTCGTAACAATTCACTAGGTTGCAAAAACTCTTCGCCTCCAGCTCAAAGGTGGGGTAGCGGACCAGCATTCTCAGTGATTTCGCACATCGGGCCGCGTACCATTTCTTGCAGCTTTAGTGACTGCATGGTTCTGTTGGGACGCGTGTACGCGCGGGAGAAGCAGACACAACCGCGCGGTGTGGATCCCAAACATCAACTGGTTTTATTCGGGTTCTCTGGAGGTTCCGGAGAGCAGCGGAGGGTGGCGCTGCCTGGCGGCTTGGCTTGGCTGCCGCCACAGCACTTGCCCCCTTAGTGAGTTCGCCGAACGGAGTTAAAGGTCCAGGCGAGTGGGTGCTCTTGATAGCCGCCCGCTGTGCGTCAGCCGGGAGGGTACCTCGTGGACTTGGGCTGGCATTGAAGCTGGGGGTCCTGGCGATGATTCCCTTAGTGGAGGCAACACGGCGTCGTCACGGTCCATGTGTGCTGGCTTGATGCGGTCCAACGACACAACCTCCTCACGGCCGCTTCTCTTGATTGTGAATTGTTTGTTGCCACGGCGGAGGACTTGAAACGGCCCATCATAGGGTGGCTGAAGAGGTCGCCGAACCGCGTCGTGTCGTACAAACACATATGGGCACGATGTGAGCTGTGGGTCGACGTGCACCACACGCGACCCTGGGGGGCCGTGGATGTACCGCGCGCAGTTTGCTCATGACGTTGCGTAGGCGAAGTGCATAGTCGCTGCAAGCTATGGATGCCTCCTCTGAGCCGCGCGCTAAGAGCTCTCCCGGCAGCCTGAGTGTCGTGCCGTAGACCAGCTCAGCGGCGCTGCAACCAATGTCCTCTTTCAAGGTGGACCTTGTGGGGTCTAGTAATGAGGGCGCCGCTCTCGGAGCAAGGGAGACAGCAGACACGGTCGTCCCAAACCAACATCGTGTACATTTATTTAACTGCTTTTACAAGACGAGCTCGCTAGCCGAATCATAAATCAAACGCTAACAAAACCAATTATACAAATTCCAATACACTCAATCAACACAACAGCAAACACAAGGTAACGCGAAGGCGGCGTCGCGGACGGTCGACTCACCACGAGGGGCCCGACGGGAAGCGACCCGCGGCTGTCGCATCCCGCCTACCCCCCGCAGGAAGACGTCCGTCCCGATCGCCGTCCCAACGCCAAAGAGACTCTTTCTTCCCGTGCGCCCACCAGCTTCGCCGCCCAGCGGCGCTGCTGGCGATACCGTGCTAACTTTAACGATGATGATGATAATCGCCCGCGCGAGCACAACGCCACCTTCCGCTCGGCGGCCATCAACCCAAACTGCGGCTTATCCGCGAGACGCGCGCGCCGTGGGGCGCAGACGACCTTACAGGGGGTGATGGCACCCCCACAACCTTATACCCAAAAGAACGAGTGGGAGGGCCTCCACCCAGTTGTGTTCCTCGGTTGCCGTGAGCGCAGCCTTCAGATGGCGGTGAAAGCGCTTCCACCGTGCCGTTGCTCATGGGGTGGTACGCCGTCGTGCGTATGCGTGAGGTGCCCATGAGCTGACTGATGGCAGTGAAAAGGGCTGATTCGAATTGTCGGCCGCGGTCTGTTGTTATCGTGGAGGGCACCCCGAAACAGGCTACCCAGTGGTACAGGAAAGCACTCGCAACCGTCTCGGCAGTGATGTCCGCGATAGGGATGGCCTCCGCCCAGCGGGTGAACCTGTGACACAGGTCAGCAGGTAAGCCTTTCCGTGGCAGGGTGGCAGTGGGCCGACGATGTCCAGGTGGACATGATCAAAGCGAGAATCCGGAGTGGGGGTGTTCCCAGTGCTGTCGAGGTATGGCGTATTGTATCTTAGAGCGCTGGCAAGCTACACATTCACGTGCCCAGCGTCGGACGTCCCGATTTACGCCCGGCCAGACAAATCTTGCCGTCACCAGTCTTTGGGTGGCTCTAATCCCCGGATGAGACGGTCTGTGCAAAGACTCGAACACATGGCGACGGAGGCTCGCGGGCACGAACGGGCGAGTTCTACTGACGCTTGTGTCACAGCAAACCTTGTCCTCGGATCCGGGAACTGGGATCTACTCAAGATTCAGGGCAGTGGTCGCGGTCAACAGGCGTTTCAGTTCGTCATCTTCACGTTGAGCGGCTGCCAAAGCGGGAAAATCAACCTGTAGTGTGGGCATGATGGCGTTCACAGGATTCCGTGAGAGGGCGTCCGCTACCTCGTTGTCGCCGCCTTTGATGTGGCGGATATCAGTCGTGAACTCTGATATATAGGACATTTGGACGCCGTTCACGTGCTGTGTGCGTTCCACCGTCGGAGCTTAGCGAGCGCAATGCATAAGTAAGCGGCTTGTGGTCGGTGAGGACGAAAAAGCTCTACAGCTTCCAGGAAATGGCGAAAATGTCGTATGGCAGCGTACACGGCCAGCAGTTCTCTCCCGAAGGTGCTGTAGCGGCGCTCGGTAGGCGTTAGCTTCCTCGAAAAGAAGGAAATCGGGCGCCAGATTCCCCCCAACGAGCTGCTGTAATACAGCCCCAACGGCTGTATCGGAGGCATCCACCATTACGCTCTGCGGGACACCGGACCTGGGGTATTCAAGCAGTGCGGCGTTTGCCAAAGCGTCCTTGACCTCGCAGAAGGCTTCTTTTGCTTCTTGAGACCAGGAGAGGGTGTCTGAGCCATTCCGTGAAGTGGCCAGCAGGTCGTGGAGAGGTTGAAGGATCTGGGTGCAGCGGGGAATGAAACGGCGGTAGAAGTTTACCAAACCCAGAAATTCCCGAAGCTGGCGCTTGGCGGTCGGCTGCGGAAATCCTTGCACGGCTTCAACCTTGTTGGGTTGAGGAAGATCTCCTGAGGCGGAGATGACGTGTCCAAGAAACGAGAGCTGTCGCAAACCAAGCTCGCATTTGGCCATGTTCACGACCACGCCATGCTCCACTAAGCGCTGGAAGACGATGCGCTGGTGATTCACGTGCTCTTCCGGAGTGCTGCTGGCGACTAGCAAGTCGTCAAGATAGGCGTGGCAGAAGTTGAGGCCGCGTATAGCACCGTCCATGAACCGCTGGGAATGTCTGACCCGCGTTTCGGAGTCCGAATGGCATTCGGAGGAATTCGAAAAGTCCGAAAGGCGTTGCGATGGCGGTCTTCGGGACGTCCTCCGGGGCAACGGCAATCTGATGGTATGCCCGCACCAGGTCGATCTTCGAGAAGATATATGGCACCGTGAAGCCTCGTCGTGACATCGTGTACGTGCGGTACCGGGTATCTGTCTGGAGTCGTTACCTGGTTCAGCGCCCTGTAGTCCCCGCATGGTCGCCAGTCTCCCGGCGTTGACTTTGGCACCATATGGAGTGGAGATGCCCAGGCGCTCGACGAGGGTCTGATGATCCCTAGCTCCATCATGTGTTCAAATTCTTGTCGTGCGACCTTCAACTTCTCTGGAGGCAAACGGCGAGGCCGCGCGTGCACGGGTGGGCCGCTGGTGGCGATTTAGTGGCGTACCTCGTGCTTCGCCGCGGCGCTGGCTGGCGGCTGCCTCGTCAACTCGGGGAAAATCCTGCAGAATGCGAGTAAAACGTTCTGCACCGGATGGCTCGAGCAGAGTGGGGCTCAGCGGATGGTGTTGCGAGGGATTGCCTTTTACAGTTGCCTGCGACACGGGATCGTGAAGGCGGCGGTTGCGCACGTCGACGAGAAGGCCGAAATGCCGAAGAAAGTCCGCACCCAAGATGGCGAACTTCACTGCTGTGACGATGAAAATCCACCGGAACGTTCTGTTCAAGCCTAAATCGAGTGGCAGCGAGCGATGTCCGTAGGTGGCGGTGGTTGTGTTGTTGACCGCCTGAAGGGGGGACGCACTGGGGACACGGCGATCGGTGGACCCAACCGGCAACACGCTCACCTCAGCGCCGGTGTCCACGAGGAATCGAAGGCCACTGACGCGGTCGGTGAGGAAAAACACTGATGGACGACGTTCGGGGGGCATCTGGGACACTGGTCGTCCTCAGTGCCGGCCGCTCCCGTTTCCCGCATAGTCGCAAGGAGGAATGCATTCGCGAGCAGCGTTGCCATGCTTCCTGTGATACCAGCAGATTCTCTGTTGCGCTGCTGGGCGCTGGCGCTCCTCGGGAGTGCTGCGGGCCTGCATCGCTGCGACGGTATCGGCGAGGCGGGATATCTGCTCCCGGATGTCATGCAGTGCGGTCGTAGGCGCGCGGCCGGCGATGTCTGGCTGTAGCGCCGCGACGGACGGCGGAGCGACCGCCAGCACCGAGTCCGCGAGCTCGGCGAGTTGAGACAGGCGTTTGTCGGCAGCCGAGGCGAGGACCATGCGCACGTTGACCGGAAGTCGCTGTAGGAACAGCTCGCGAAGCAGTCTGCTGTCGGCATCGGTGGTGGTTGCGCCGGCCGTGTGCAACAGCTGCCTCATGTGGCGCAACAATTGGCTGGGCGTCCGGTCCCCGAGCTCGGTGTCTTGCAGTAGCTGCTGCAGTCGCTGAGGCTCCGACGGCGTGAGGCGGCTGATGAGCAGCTGTTTGAGCGTTGTGTACGCGTTCTCTGCAGGTGGAGCGACCAGCAGATCGCGTATTTCGCTCGCTATTGCCGGTGGGAGGCTGGCGACCACGTGGTGGTACTTTGTTAGCTCAGCGGCAATACGACGAGCGGTGAATTGGGACTCCACCTGCAGGAACCACAGCTGCGGGTCCGCTGTCCAAAACGGCGGGAGCCTGATGTCGACGGCGGAGATGGCCGGTGCGTCAGGGGGAGTCTCCATGGCGTCGATCGCTTGAAAAAGGCGGTAAGCCTCGTCCGGGTCACCACTGTTGGGACGCGTGTACGCGCGGGAGAAGCAGACACAACCGCGCGGTGTGGATCCCAAACATCAACTGGTTTTGTTCGGGTTCTCTGGAGGTTCCGGAGAGCAGCGGAGGGTGGCGCTGCCTGGCGGCTTGGCCTGGCTTGGCTGCCGCCACAGTTCTTTACGTTCTGATTTAATCAAGGTCAAAACACAGACTTGCTCACAGCCTGTCTGGTTTCTGGCGAAAATTAATCTTGGCGTATCCTCTTGTGACTCAGGTACTCTGAGGCCATCATTGTGCCTTTTAGAAGCATTGCTTTAAGGTCATGCGCACTTTCACAGCTCTGTACTTTTACATATTCCTCAAGCAAGCCGTGATCAAGTCTTTCAGTTTTCCCAGAGGTGTTATACCACCAACACTGCTTTCAGGAACTCGTTCCTTTGAAAAGCTTCCTCACTGGCTGTTGCTTCAAAGCAGATAAATTGTCTTAAGAAGACTTGTGGCAATTTACAAGGCCACACCGCTAGAAGGTTTTACGAGCCTCAATAGTGTGCCTGAGTTAGTTTCAAACGTGAAACAAGAATGGGGCCCACATAAGGCCAAAGAGTACAAGGATTTGGTTCATCGAGTTAGATATTGCATGTCATTTTACTTAAACTTACAAATGAAAATATCCAGTCAGTTTTTACTAGCTGCATAAGTGGTTTTCCCAGTGGGCCAAAATGCTCATAGTCCCAGGGAACCACAAATTTCGCGTAGACATCTATGGTACGTTTCTCATGGACATCGTGAACGTCTCTTGAATATCCATAGAAATCCAGCTTACGAATATTAGATGTACCCGCAACTATAATAATCTCCGCCGTGTTAGGTTGCAAGTACGTTGCACAGGGACACTTGGTGGACATATAATAGTCATATAGACATTGTCATTTATTAAATGACAACATTTTTCCCGTGCACTTCAGACTTGCTGCGTGCAGTTGGTGTGTTAGACTTGCGGTCCCACTGCAGTCTTACTCATTGCCGCTGTGCCATACTTCATAGAAAGCATCATAGGTGTGAGGCTGGCCTGACTGCTGTGGTCATGGTATTGTAACTACAGCAATGAGCAAGACCGCAGTGGGACTACAGGTCTGTATCTAACACACCAACTACACGCAGCAAGTCTGAGAAGTGCATGGGAAAAAGTTCTCATTCACAAAATTTTACCAATGTTTGGAATGGGAGCCCTAAACAGCTTGGCATTACTATGCACAAGCACAAGCTGCTGCCCAGCCTGCATGCTTATGCAGTCCGTAGGACCTGTAAGATTTATTGCAGCAGACAGCACATTGTTTTCACACATTTATTGAACATATAATTTGATATCTTTAAATTTTTGGGTAATGTAACTGAAGTTATGTAAATAAAAAATTACTGAACAGAAGTCATCAACGAAGTTTCACTTTAAGGCTTCAACCTGCAGCACGGCTACTCATCACAGCCAGTTGCCCCTGAGGATACAAGGAACAAGAGAGTCAGTTTAAGGTATGCATAAAACGCCAAAAGATGTACTATAGGAGTTCCCGAGCTCCACTCCTCAACAAGGCAGAAGTTGAGAAACAATGATGCATACTTCAGAAACAGAAAATGCAAATGACTAATGCGTACGTGAGAAATAACAGCATTACTAATTTCAGCATACCTAAGTATGGCTATTCCCACAAGCTAAAAAGCACTGTGAAAAGGTAGTCGTCAGATATAACACAATCAGGAATATTTACTCTTATGTCTAAAAGAACAAAATGCGTTTATAATGTTTCAGCATACTGAGTAAAGCAAAGAAACATTTAGCCACAGGTCAATAAAAAAAATTTACTTGTATTAGTAATTTACTCTGTCACGCCCTTGTGCCTTGAGAGTATCAATAAATAAATACAGGAACTATTCAATTAATGCTTTGCTGTGAATTGTAGTTTCGGAGCATCACACTACATAAAGGGATGATTGCAGCATTTGCTTTGAGTGTCACCTTATAGACAGTTTTCATTTTACCAAGTCCTGTGAAGAGTTGGCAGAACTCTGGTCTTGCCTCGGGGGACACCATGTTTCTTGCTGCGGTTTGTTTGTTGGCCACAACTGCCTCCAGGTGTGACAGTATGTCGAGAGCACGTATGGCTGGTCGTCCCAATAGAGCTGTTTGCACTCCTTCCACTACAAAAACCCGTTGAACAGACTTGTCTTGCATTGCGATTGTTGCACTGAACATTCCCTTTGTTTTGATGGGTGTTGGTCTGCCCCGTCCGAAAAGTCTTTTGTCGGGAGTTTTCAGAGTGCATGCGGCGGCTGTCATATTGCGAAGCAGGGATTACTCACGTCTGCTCCTGTGTCGACTTTGAAGCGAACAGGACGACTGTTCACAAGTGTAATGATGAACCAAGGTTCCAGGGTGTCTGCCTCGCTGATCTCACCCAGAAACACTTCCTCCGTGTTTGCTGTCCTTAATTTCCTGGTGCTGGATCCAGACGTCCTGTGCCCTGTCGGTTGCTGGCGTCCCGACAAGCATACTGTTGCATAGTGACCAGTTTTTCCCACAGTTGTTGCACAGCTTTCCGAAGGCTGGACACTGCTTCTTGGAATGCTGGTGTGTACTGCCGCACCACTTGCACAAATTTCGTCCCGCGAAGTGCGCCGCTGGACGTTCGGCTGGTTTCCGCTGCATGGTTCCTACGTTCTTTTGACCGTCGCAGCTCCTCGACCGCAGCACCGTGTTCCGTTCTGTCGCGTAGCTCGTTTTGTTGCTTTTTGATGATTTCAGAGTTCCGTGCAATTTTCATTGCAGACTGAAGTGTGAGTTTCGAGTCTAGTTGCAGCTTTTCACTTAGACCGAGGTCCAAAAGTCCTACAACCAACCGGTTACGGATGAGGTCGTCTTTCAGTGAACCGTATTCACACGTTTCAGCGAGCTTGTGCAGGTATTTGATAAACGACTCGACCGACTCGTTCGCTTCCTGCTTTCGGCGATTGAACTTGGCCCTCCCGAAAATGACGTTTGTGCAGGATAGGAAGTGTCCCTCGAACTTGCTTTTCACTGTTGCGTAGTCCGCGAGGTCAGCGGTTGCAAGCGGTTGTCAGGCTTAGTGACGCCAATACGTCTTCGGCTTCCTTCCCCATCGCGTACACGAACGTGTTCACCCGTGTTTGTGCATCACGAAGGTGAAGTCCTGACACAATGCGATAGCGTTCGCACCTTGCGACCCAACGTTTCCAGTCATTTGGTTCTCGGAAGTCCAAATTCTCTTGCAGTTCGACGGCGAACGGGTTCAAAAAGGTCGCGCCATTTTGCCGGCCCGCTTCCGCTGCTTTTTGAGCGTCGTTTTATCTTCCGTCTGGCATGTTGGTCGTTTCGTGGCTCTCACCGGCCGCTAGGCGACCTCTTGTTCACCGCTGCCACCATGTCGTGTTGTTGAGGGGTTGGAGGAAGACCGAGAGACGTCAGGTTTCAAACGAGAGACCCAACGATGCGTTTATTATTCCGCCTAATGCCTTATCTACATTGATTAAATCTATGTTACTATACCAAAGAAAAATACAAATTCACGGTCCATCTCTCTGCCTCTTAAGGCAGAATGACCTTATTTTCCCCCGTTATTTATTTTTTGTCCTTTATCTCTAGTTCTCTGCCACCAATACTCTAATGGTGTCATCCATTGGCGGATTCGGAGTGCCCGACGAACTCTGCGCCGGAGCACTCCACTCTGGCGCAGGGCAACCGCAGGGAATCTACCAATGAAACACACGCGCTCCCGCTGCAGCAAATGGCAGTGTTTGGTGAAAGCCTGTGCCCATTGAAACGGGGTCGGTCAGAATGGAACGCGATGCGCGCGTCTCCCTTCTTGCATAAGTGGGCACGCTGGGCAAAGCGACGCTACGCTAGCAAAAAGCGAGCGCTGTATACTCCGACGCAAGGCGAGACCGACGCGACCGTCGTCCGTTGGCACCGTCCCTGGACAGGGGGCGCTTGCGACTTCCGGTCGAATCCGCCGCTTTTCGCGGAGTAGAAAAAGTTGCTCCGTGGAGTGGATCTCGCGACGAAGCTGCTCCGGATCTGCCAATGGAACAGACTTGCTCCGCATGGAGCAGAACAAAATGCTACCGCGGAAGTGCTCCGAATCTGCCAATGGATGACACCATAACCGTCTCTTACTTATTTCTATCACGGACGTGTTCAGCTTTCCATTGTTGTCCCTAAAACCCAAGGCTTCATGTAGACTCGTGCCCACACGTATACCTGGGTGGATATCGCCACACTCAATCAGTACATGATCAATCGTTTCCTTAGATCACTCGTTATTTTGTTTGCGAGCAGATGACGCGAAAAGCGGACATGCTTTCTTCAGTTGTCGGTTGATGGCGCTGTAGGCAGCCGCCGCAGAGCGCACGACACGCGCTCGCGTGTTCCCTTTCATAAAGGACGACAGTGTACATTGTTCTTCTTCGTTACTGAATCTCGCTTTATAACTACGCGTTCTAAGGCAACCCGACCTTGCTTCAAACAGTAAAGCGCTTCCCCTTGAATTATCATAAAACTTTTCCCTCCTTATTTCGTTTTTTCCCTTTCGGTAGTTACTCAGAGCCGGCTTCTTTTCCATCGCTGTCATCCAATAAGTCCTCTCCGCCTCTCTGACTTTTCGCTTAATGCTCCTTGTTGCCATATACTTTTTCTATACATATACCTGAAAGCATTCTCTGCCCATCTACTCTCCTTCATTTGCCTCAGCCTCTCTTCAAATCTCATTTTGCTCTGAGCTTCCCTCACTTCAACGCCTGTCCATCCCATATCACCCTTTACCATAGGTCGGCAAAACATGTGGACTTCACTCAGACCCACTCATGAAATATGTTTTGCCCTTGGGACTCACTCGGACTCAGGTTCACCAAACTTTTCCTCAACCGGACTCACTCGGACTCACATTCACTAAAATTTTTCCCAGCCGGACTCACTCGGACTCCTGACTCACGGCTCGATCTGAGTCTGAGTGAGCCGACTCATGAGTTCATAAGCGTACAATTGGCTTCTTCGAACTTGGTGTATATGCTCTTTAACACCAATATCTCGCGTAATCGGTGCTGTACTTGGTGCCTTTTCATCTCGTACCTTATCAGTGGTTGCAATCCAGTAAGGACTTTTCTTTAAAGAGATGACTCACATGAAATATTTTTATCAAAAATTGTCAGGAAAGTTTTCGGAATTGGGGGGGGGGGCGGAAATCACGCAACCCCCCTCCTCCGTAACTCACGCCTCTGATCATTAAATATTGAGCTGGCGTATGAACGCTGGTGCTTTGAAGTATGCGTGAGTCGGCGTGAGTATAAACGTGAACCTACGTAAGGCTCAAAGTAATCATATAAGTTGCGTAATTAGAATCGCAGATCGGCAAAAAAGTGTAGCGCTCACTCAGACTCACTCAAGAAATACATTTTGGGCTTAGGACTCACTCGGACTCAGAATCACCAAAAAGTTTTGCTCAACCGGACTCACTCGGACTCACTCACAAAATTTTTTCTCAAACAGACTTACTCGGACTCAAATTCACCAAAATATTAATTACCCGAACTCACTCAGACTCAGACTCACGGCTCGATCTGAGTCTGAGTGAGCCTGAGTGAGTCGACTCATGAGTGAGTTTGCCGACCTATGCCCTTTACAGCCTAATTTGTCGTCTTCCCGTGAGCGCCCAACGCTAGGCGTCCCACAGTCCTTTGATTTAGATCCATTCCTGATTGCTCCTCTGACTTCATGCACCCCACTGAGTTCCCAAATGTAAGCCCCGGAACCATCACACCTCTAGAGCCCTCGAAGCACCTCGTACCTGTTGTATCCCGATAACGCTCTGTGCTTCATAATTGCAGCATTCCTCTTTCCCTTTGCTACCCATGTTTTCTCTTGTACCTCCATATATCATCCCCCCTCATTTACCCATACTCCGAGGTTCTTGTACTCGCTTACCCTCGGTATTTCTTGGCCCTGTATTAAGACCGCATGGTCTTCGTGATCATTGAATACCATCAATCCACATTTTTTTTGCACTAAATCCTAGTCCTAGAGCCTCGCCTTCCGTTCCGCATATATCTGCCAGCCGCTGTGTATAATCTTGACTGTCCGCAAATAAGACAATATTGTCAGCATAAAATAGATCTGGAAGCTTCTGCTCAACCATCGCGCCGGCCTGTTTGTGTGACAGATTAAATCCAATGTTGCTACCTTCTAGCGCTTTTTCCATCCTCACCATGCACCGCATGAATAACAGCGGGGACAAAGGACATCCCTGTCTCAGCCCCTTGCTAATTTCAACGCTGTCCTTGCTACTTATTCCTTCCCATTCTACACAAACTGTATTTTTTCGGTATATCTCCCTCAAAAGCTGTATACAGTCGTCACCTATGCCCACTTCCTTCAATATATCCCACAAAATTTCCTGATTAACGTTGTCATACGCCCCAGTGATGTCTAGATAAGCTACGTATAAGGGCCTGTTTTCTATTTTTGATATTTCTATACACTGAGTAAGAACAAACAGGTCATTCGTCTAACCGCCTGTCGATTCGGAATCCAATTCTGAAGTTCTCCCAAAATATCATTTTGCTCTACCCACGTTTCTATTTTTAATTTTACTGCCTGCATCGCCAACCTTGTATAGCACCGATGTAATGGTTAGCGGTCTATACGAGCGAATGTTATCGTTTTCTCCCCTGCCTTTATAGATTGAAGTTCATTCTACTTTTTCGCCAACTGTCTGGTATTTCCCTCTCCTGTAAGCACTTTTCCACGGCTTTCAGCAGTGCTTCTTTAGTGCTATGTCCTAGTTCGTTAATGATAGTTGCTGTGTCGTGCGACCCCTGGTGTCCTGCAAACACACCAGTCCGGTAAAGTTTCTTGGGGGGGAGCTAGGCCTCCGCTATGCCTGTTTTCCGCAGCCAACCCGGCTTGACCATGCCGGTCATGTGACCATTGCTCGCTGACCAATCACCCATCTTCCCCCTCCATAAAACCGCCTGCAATAAACGCGGGAGTTCAGTCTCCCGGCAGTCTCGCCCGAAGTCCGTCTGGGTGTCACCTCACTGCGCGCCCTTCCGCCGCTCGGCGTCTCCGTCGGCCTGCCGCGGGTTACGCCGCGCTCCTGCCCTACACTACAATAGTCATCACGCTCACATACCACAGTTGCCAGCATGTTTTCTAAGCAAGAAGAAACTTCAGCGCTAATCAAGAAGAACCACAAAGAATATAAGAAACAAGCACTGGCGCTGAAGTTGGTTAGCGCTGAAGTTTCTCCGTAAATGCTACACTGTAAAAGAAAATTACTCCCAGGTGGGAAGTAAAACGCCTGTCCTCTAGCGACCCCCCCTGTTCGGAGTAATCTTTAATCTGGACCTCCGGAGCAAAGTTCTTACTCCGGCTGGCCGGAGTAATTGCGTGGCACAGGCCGGAGTGCTTTTCACTGATATTTCACTCCGGCCGACCGGAGTGATTGCGTGGCGCCGCCGGAGTACTTTTTACCCGGCATTTCGCTCCGGCTGGCCGGAGTGACTGCGGGGCACCTCCGGAGTCTTTTTCGCTGTTTGAACTCCGGCTATCCGGAGTTTTCGCGTGGCACCTCTGGAGTATTTTACGAATGTCCTTACTTCGTCCGGACGGAATTTCAGTGCGATGGATCACGAGTATTTTTTTTTGAAATTCTTTGCTCCGCTGTTAGTTTATTTATTCTATGCTGATCGTGTCACGCGTTGGTTAGATGAAGGAATTCTCATGCAAACACTGCAGAGTTACCGTGTATTTTTTCCACAGAGCTCTAGCAAATGAAATTCAAGAGAACACTTGAGTTGTTATTCCTTGATTTATTCAAAATATGCTGCAGTTTGTGGCTGATGACCCAACATTTGGGAAAAGAAGACAAGAAGAAACAAATATACAAAAAGCCACCAAAAAGGACACAAGAAGACAGATCACATGAAATCAGCTACAATCAAGTTTTTAGCGCAGCGCGTTGAAATGAAGCCCAGAATGCTGCAAAACGATGCACAACAAACGAAGGAAGCGTAGCCGCCGGGAACCATCTCCGAAGGACCATCCATCACATTCATTGACGACGCAAGGGTTCAGCTGATTGTTTCCTGCATAATTTATCAAAAAACATAATACATGAGAACTGCAAATCATGCCAGAGGCACGAAAAACTGAGGACACTGAAGCCGCGGGTACTCATTAAAATCGCACACAGTCTGCCATTCCATGAGAACACCAAGGTTCTTAAACGGACCACAAAAAAAAAAAGCCGGCAGATCCCACGCATTGTGGGAATCGATGTAATGCGAAGCAGCCAGGAAGGAGCAAATCATACTTTACATAATTTGCATGTCATGTTTTACATGTTACGACGTGTCATTTGTGTTCGTCATACAGTCACGTCGCTATATACCAATTTTGGTGTATGTCAAGCTAGCGAACTGGACGCAAGCGCACCATGAGCGTGGCATGTAAATGGCATCGTAGATGACATGCATGCCAAGATTTTCATGTTACCACCTGCCACTTATGTTCGTTATACAGTCATGTCACTCAATACCAAATTTGGTGTATATCGAGCTAACGAAACGGCCGCGAGCGCGCCATGAGCGTGGAAAGCAAGTCATGTCGCTCATGACATGTCATGATTTCCATATTACAACTTGTCATTTATGTTCGTCATACAGTCATGTCACTCAATACCAAATTTGGTGTATCTCAAGCTAACCAAACGGCCGCGAGCGTGCCATGAGCGTGGCATGTAAATCATACTTTTCATGACAAGTTAGTCATGATTTTCATGATATGACCAGCCATTTATGTTCGTCATACAGTCATGTCACTGAACACCAAATTTGGTGTATATCAAGCTAACGAAACGGCCGCGAGCGCGCTATGAGCGTGGAATGCAAGTCATGTCGCTCATGAAGTCATGATTTTCATATTAGCACTTGTCATTTATGTTCGTCATACAGTAATGTCACTCAATACCAAATTTGGTGTATATGAAGCAAACCAAACGGCCGCGAGCGCGCCATGAGCGTGGAATGCAAGTCATGTCGCACATGACAAGTCATGATTTCCATATTACGACTTGTCATTTATGTTCGTCATACAGTCATGTCACTGAATACCAAATTTGGTGTATATCAAGCTAACGAAACGGCCGCGAGCGCGCTATGAGCGTGGAATGCAAGTCATGTCGCTCATAAAGTCATGATTTTCATATTACCACTTGTCATTTATGTTCGTCATACAGTAATGTCACTCAATCCCAAATTTGGTGTATATCAAGCTAACGAAATGGCCGCGAGCGTGCCATGAATGTGGCATGTAAATCATTATTTTCATGACAAGTTAGTCATGATTTTCATGATATGACCAGCTATTTATGTTCGTCATACAGTCATGTTATGTCATAAAAAATTTGGTATAAATCCCATTAACGATACGGCCAGGAGAGCACAAAGTCGTAGGCGGCTAGATAGATAGATAGATAGATAGATAGATAGATAGATAGATAGATAGATAGATAGATAGATAGATACGCTCAAACTCGCCGAAGTTCGCTAAGAAATGCTTCGCATTTAAAAGACAGGACGAGCGCTCAATATCAAGAGGCAGATCACATGTACTCCGATGTCAGCCTGTCGCTCCATGATAAAAACACACCTCCGTTCCGCGGACAAAGTTCAAAACGGGCCATAGTTTTCCATATATTTCTAAATCGATACCTCTACTTCTGCTGACAGATTCAAAAGCATTTTTTCACTAAAATGAGCGAATTTCGGTACTCTCGAAGACAGTATCAGGAATAACTCTCCCGATTAGCTTGCTAATTTTATTAAATAATATTACTGATTATTACAGTCGCCTTTTAGTATGTGCTCATCGTCCTACTTGCAGCATATTAGGCACTTACAGTTTGTATGCTTGCGGCCGGTTCTGAAGAAAAGCGCACCTTCATTCTGCTTTGCAAAAGAGTCTTCGAGAGAAGTTGGCGTTGCATTTTTTTTTATTTGCAGCGCCTGCTCTGTCGTGAAACTCATCGTAATGAAGATTTTTCAAAATGGTTATTGCATGAGCATGTATCCTTTCCAAATGAACAGCCTCGAGCACAAAATAATGTTTACTCGTACTTAACGAAATAAATTAGCAATCACAAGTATAAGCATTACGCCACCTATGCCAATTGCATCATCAGTATAGTACACTGACAGAAATGAGGGGAGGTGGACCAGTTTACTCAACACACAGGTCCGTGCAGACGTCCGGCAGGAGGCCACGGATGGTGATGCACGCCGAGTTGTCACGACGTGTGCACCAGGATTCGAGGAATTTTCTTTTCCTTCTCCTGTTCACAGGTCAGCGTCGTTGCGTCATCCAGGTCAATACTATGTCTCGTCTTCGCGCACTGTTCGTCAGAGAAAGATAGAAAGAAGTGTTTTATTCTCAGAGGAACGGGACATGAAGGCGAACATTTGGACAGTTTTACCTGTTTGGTCGGGGTAATTCAACTCTCCCCCTTTCCCCCCTTCTCCTCCTCCTCAAAAAAAAAAAAAAAAAAGGCTGCATACACGGCCATGGCAGCAGGACTGAAAACAGAAAAAAAAAATGCAGCAGCGCGATAGTTCTCCCTCCCATCAACAACACAGAAAAGGTTGCCAGTTTCTCAAGAAGGTGCCCTCTTTTCTTTTTTTTTTTCTTTCACTACCATACCCCTCCGCCCAACGACGGTGAGCGGTGCTCTCAAATGGGTTGCAGAAATAAGCGTTCACCAACCTCCCGTCCACAGAAAAGTCGCGCGCCCCTACAACCCGTTTTGCCAAGCAACCCCTACCTTCCTTTCGCATTCCTCGTCACTGGTCTCGTCAGCCCCTTTCCCCCTCTCTTGTCATGAAAGCACCACGTCCCCCGAAGGGTCAATTATACTTCTAGATTAAGAACTCAGATACCACTTATACATTCAAAATAATTTTTTTTCACCAAAATGAGTACGTATATGCGTTCTAAAAGTCTGTACCAAACACATTTCCCTAGCTCAATTCGCTAAATTTATAAGGAATTAACGCTGATTTCAGTTATTCATGTTGTAATAATTCAGTTTACATGATAAATCAAAATTTAAACGTAATGAGAGGCCTCGACCTGGCGTTTATTAATATGGAAAGCGGACAAATACTACATTTTATGTATACTGACCAGACCAAAAATCTTTTAACCAGGTAGGTTCACTTATAAAAATTAATAACTTTTTATCGAATCAACCCACAACTATGATGTCTTCTATTAATGCATATCTACAGAGAATCAATCAGCGCTCCAGATATTACAGTGGTGTGCTTAAAATTACCGGTTATCCATATTAAGAAGGAAAAGCTCGTGCTCCAAACAACGCATTTTCGGAACTTCCGCTGAATTTTTTTACTGCCATCTTCCAAAGCTAGCCTAGTCTTGATAACCTGCTTGGTTATCAACACAAAATTACCAAATTTTAGCACTTTTTGACAAGGATACCACAGATAATTCAAGAAGAGCTCACTCACCAGTTTTGCGCCGCATCAGCGACCGCCGGATCGTTCGCCACTCGCGAGATCATAATGCGTCGTCCGCTGCACGGAACCATCGCACGATTAAAGTTCCCGCAACTTCCTTCTGTCGATGACAACCTTCGTTGACGCTTGTAGTCGCTTGTGATGTCCATAAGGTGCACAGAACGATCTCCTTTTCCCGAACGCGGCCGAAGGGTTCACACAGTCCTCGCTGCACTTCGATTCGGGTGGCTTGGCCTGAGCCATGTTGGTTTGTGGGTAGCGGCCGCCCGGCGAGGTTGCCTACGTCACTCCTCCAGCAGCCAATGAAAGCCGCTGAGCGATGCGCCGGGGCACTTGCGGAGCATCCACCGGAGCATAAGCGATGCGCCGGAGTATTTGCGGAGCATCCCACGAAGCAAAATCAGGGAATTCGTCCCGTTTTCCTCCATCCATCGCCCACCGGAGCAAAACGGTGGAAAACGAATGTATATGTTCCGGAGCATTCCGGTTTGAGTGAGGCCACCGGAGTTGGGCGGGAGCATCATCCCCCGAGACCTCCCGTCTGGGTATATTTTCGTTTACAGTGTATGTATCAAGTAGGCCCAACCGAAGTTTTACTGAATTTCCAAGCACGAATTCATCCTCACTGGAGAAAGAAAAATTCTCATGAATGTTCCACGGTGCTTTCCATTTACAATACATAGTACGATTGGATACTCTGACCAATAGACTTTTATCGCAACAGAAAAAAACTGGGCCCTGCTAAATCTGACTGCCAGTCCCTTTAAGTTTATTGCATTTCTGTGCCCTGCCGGGGCGTCACGCAGCCATTATGTAATTGCTGCCTTCATGGCAAATTCATTCGCAGCATGAACATTTTGCATGGCGCCTTTAGCAAAGTAAAAGCAGTAATTCACGCACAGCAGGTGATCATTTTCCAAACACTGCTCAGCGACGACGCGGATGAAGAGAAAAGGGAGGATAGACCACAGCGCTGACCCGCAACTGAAGGCTTACTGAAAGACAAGAAAGAAAAAGAAAGACTGCTACACCCCTCACAACCATGTGACCTCATTAAAGCAAAAAACTGCAAAAGAAACAGCAAGGCAGCATTGCATCTTGAACACGAAAAAACCTGAATCAGACCACGTGTACTCTCCAGGAGAAGGAATTTTAAGATACTGTACTATATAAGAAAATAAACACGCTATCATGTGGGGCAATAGAGGTTACGCCGATACATTCTTCAACCTTTTTCTGATATTGTAAGCCTCAGTTATCTCTCGTGGGATTTGACCTCGATGTGTCGACAGCACCTCAGCTTCATAAAGCATAGGTGTGCAGCGGCACATCGCAACATGTTGGGACACATATGAGTGTATGCATTCCCTTGTAACGGACGCCTGTGTTTCAAGAACCTGATGTTAAGGCATCTACTTGTCTGGTCTATGAATACTCGACCACATGAAAACGGCAAGAGGTACACGACACCTCTCCTACACTGCACAGAGGGAGTCATATGTATCTGACTCCGCAGACTTTTTTGGCAATTCCTGACACACGCTCTTAAAGTTTTCCGCCCAACGATTCCACAGACCCTACTCAACCTACTAGACGTCGAAAAAACCACACTAACTTCCAAATACGGCTGGCAACATTCTTCAGGTTGCGGGATAGTTAGCGAGCGTAATACAAGCTATTATGCTCGTGGCATTATGTACAATATTCGGCTGCCGCAGCCGCAGCAATTTGTCTGCACAGCCGAATAACAGAAGTTCAAAAGGGTAGCTTGGGCTTGTCGGTTTGGCATGGTCCTACAGCGTGAAAGCGCAAAAGACGAAGACGGAGAAGATGCTTGGACGCACACGAGCGCTGAC